>NEWO01000114.1:856715-927775 GCA_003013225.1 Phalaenopsis aphrodite
ATCGCAAAATTCTCTCGCCTTCCATATCTTCTTCCCATTAAATTGCTTAAGAAAAAAATGGAAACTGATTTATGAGTGGTGGGGTGCGTTTTCTTAACTTAAAATGCTTTAGATTACAGCCGCTCACCTATTGAGCTCGACGGCTATCGTTTTCTCCTCTGTCCCCTCATCGGATTATTGAAGAGAGAGAGAGAGAGGTGATGAGGTAAGGAAACAGAATGTGAAGGTTGGATCCACAAAGAAAGAAGAGGTAGGTGGTAGTACTTGTTGATGCGTGATTTACAATAATTCCTAGAAGAGATGATGGCCGGACTATTATTAGTAGTTTTTTGTTATTTGAGCCATGCGCACTAACATATGGTCGTCGATCTTTACGTGCTAACATTAACGCTAGCTTGTCGTTTTCGATGGCATGGAGATGAGAATATATGTATGCTTTGTTGAAATATAAACTTGATTTTAGTTGTTTAAATAAAGCTCAATAAGAGCTTAATTTCTAGAAACTTATTTCATCTAGAAGTTTATTCTAGAATGTGTGGTAGTTATGAAATTATTGTGTGGTAGGTGTGGTATGTATGAAATTATTTGTAATCATTTGATTGAAATTGTAGTGGCATATTCCTAATCATTAATCCAGGAGGTGCCACTAATATAAATAGGGGTGAAGTCTTTGAGTTTGTATCAAGCTAAGTAAATGTAATAAATAAAAGTGAAGCTTCTTCCATAAGTTTTTGACCTTTGTCAAATCCTAAAAGCTTCTCAATTCCAACAAAGTGGTATCAAAGTCTAAAGGTTCATTTATAGAGCAAAGACAAATGGTGGCATTGTTTCCTTCCAAGTCCCGATACTTAAGGAAAGCATCTACGACAATTGAAGTATCAAGATGAAGACACTCTTTGGAGCACATGACGTTTGGGAGGTTGGGGAGAAAGACTACGATGAGCAAAGCGACGAGTCCACTCTATTCACAACACAAAAGAATAGCTTAAAAGATTTGCAAAAGAGAGACAAGAAGGCTTCCTTCCTCATCTATCAAGCTTTTGATGAAGATGGTTTTGAGAAGATCTTAAGTGCTACTTCGGCCAAGCTAGCATGGAAGAAGCTCGAGGCCTTGTATAAAGGAGAAGAGAATATTAAAAAAATACGACTTCAAACTTTAAGAAGTAAATTTGATGTTTTGCATATGAAAGAAGACGAGTTGGTCTCCGATTACTTTTCTAGAGTCATAATCATTTTCAATCAACTAAAAAGAAATGGTGAGAAGTTAGAAGATGTGGCTATCATGGAAAAGAGTCTTTGATTGTTATATTCAAAATTTGATAGTATCACAACCATTATCGAAGAGACCAAGGATTTACAGGCCATGACAATAGAACAACTTCTGGGTTCATTGCAAGTTCATGAAGAAATGAAGAACCTGAATGAAGAGATTGCCGAAAAACTTCTCAAGATGGATCTCCAACCAACTCAGAAAGCTGAAAGCTTCAACAATATTAGAAGCCAACATGGAAGAGCTAGTGGACAAGGATGAGGTCATGCTAGCAAGCAAGGATGAAGTACCAACAATAACTGTGAGAAAGGAGAAAGAACTATAAGAGGACGTGCTCGAGGGCGCTCAAACTCGAGGTATGATAAATCTTAAATTAAGTGCTATAATTATAACAAGTTCGGGCATTATGCGAAAGAATGTAGATCACCTAAGTACAAAGTTAATGAAAGAGTCAACTACATAGAATAAAAAAGACAAGAAGCTGACACTCTACTTCTAGCATACAAGGACAATGAAAGAGAAGAAGATAGTACGCGGTACCTGAACACAATTCAAGCAACCATATGTGTGAGAGACGAAATATGTTCATAGAGCTTGACGAATCAGTAAGCGACAAAGTGTCTTTTGGAGATGAGTCCAAGATAGAGGTGAATGACAAATGACAACTATTGGAGAAAGGATTTGATATTCACTTGAAAGTAAATACTCTTTTCTTAAAAGATAATATTTGTAACTTGATTACTAATGTGTCAATGTCTAAAAATAAAATGTTCTTGCTCAATATTCAAAACAATATTGCCAAATATCTTAAGACTTGTTATAAAGATGCTTCTTGGCTCTAACATCTTTGATTTGGGCATCTCAACTTCGGTGGACTCGAATTGCTTTCAAAGAAAGAGATGACGAGATGATGACCTTGCATTAACCACCCTGATTAATTATGTGAAGAATATTTACTCGGAAAACACTTCAGGAAAAGCTTTCCAAGGAGTCAAGTTCAAGAGCCCAAAAGCCTCTTGAGCTCATAGATACATATGTCTGCGGTCCAATAAAGCCAAGCTCACTCGGTAAGAACAACTATTTTCTTCTCTTTTTAGATGTTTTTTCACAAAAAAAATATGGGTATATTTCTTGAAACAAAAATCAGAGATTTTTGGAATATTCAAGAAGTTTAAGGCAAATGTAGAGAAAGAGAGTGGTCTCAAGATCAAAGTTATGTGATCTGATCGAGGATGAGAATTTACTTCAAAAGAATTTCAAGAAATTTGTGAAACTAATGGGATACATCGACTTTTAACTGTTCTAAGATGCCCCCAACAAAATAAAAGCGGAAAGAAAAAATAGAACCATCCTTAACATGGTAAGGAGCATGCTAAAAAGCAAGAGATTGTCGAAGGAGTTTTGGGCAGAAGCAGTTGCGTGTGCTGTTTATTTGGCTAACCGATCACCAACAAAAAGTATGTTGAGAAAGACACCACAAGAAGCATGAAGTGGAAGGAAGCATGTCATCTCTCATCTATGAGTTTTTTTATGCATAACTCATATACACATACTCGACGAGAAAAGAAGTAAGCTGGATGACAAGAGCGAGAAGTTCATTTTTATTGGTTACGACAACGACTCGAAAGGCTACAAGCTATATAATCCAAATATAGGGAAGACAACCATCAGCAGAGATGTCATATTCAATGAAAGAGGAGAATGGGACTGAGGACTACAACTTTTTCTCATACTTTTAAGAAGAAGACGTTGTGCATCCAAGGATCGAGCAAGAAAGAGAAGAGCCTACTACTCCACAAACAACATTTACTGCAAATACTCAAAACGACTCATCATCATCAACTTCAAGAGAAAATTTAAGTGAAAGAGTACCACGCTTCAGAAAATTAGAAGAACTTTATGAGTTAATTATGAATCAAAATAATCTTACTATTTTTTATCTCTTTGCCGACTGTGAACCCATGAATTTCCAATAAGCCATACAAAATAAGAAGTGGAAAGATGGAATGGATGAAGAAATCAAGACAATCGAGAAGAACGACACATGGGAGTTAACTTCACTTCCTAAAGGGCATAATGCAATTGATGTGAACTGGGTGTACAAAGAAAAGAATAATTCTAAAGGAGAAATTGAAAGACACAAGGAAAGATTGGTGACAAAAGGCTATAGTCAAAGAGCAAGCATCGACTATGATGAGAAACCACCAAGATATGAAGTCAAATGACAAGAATACAAGGTTCTAAAGCTAAAAAAGGCTTTTCACGATAGAAGCAAGCACATTGATATGTGTTATCACTACATCAGAGAATGCATCGAAAGAAAGGAGATACAAGTGCAGTACGTGAAGTCTCAAGATCAAGTTGCAGATATTTTTACCGAGCCGCTCAAGAGTGAAGACTTTATGAAAATGAGAAGTTTACTTGGAGTCACAAAATCAAGTTTAAGAGGGGATGTTGAAATATAAAGTTGATTTTAGTTGTTTAAATAAAGCCTCATAAGAGCTTAATTTATAGAAACATGACTCATCTAGAAGCTTATTCTAGAATGTGTAGTAGTTATGAAATTATTGTGTGGAAGGTATGGTAGGTATAAAATTATTGTGTGGAAGGTGTGGTAGGTATAAAATTATTGTGTGTTAAATATGAAATTATTTGTAACCATTAGATTGAAATTATATTAGCACATTCCCAGCCATTAATTTAGGAGGTGTCACTAGTATAAATAAGGGTGAAGTATTTAAGTTTATATCAAGCCAAGTAAAGGTGATAAATAAAAGTGAAGCTTCTTCCATAAGTTTTTGACCTTTGCGAAATCCTAAAAGCTTCTCCATTCTAACATACTTTTCTACACGTTGAAGAAGTTGGGGAAAGAGCTGAGTCAACTCTATTTATCTCAGGAATTGAAATATGGAATTTTGAAGTTCATAATGGAAGATTTTTGTAACATTTATTATTTATGTTATAAATTAATATATGTTGAATTCTTTTAGAACGTCATGTCTGTTTGTACAATGACATCAGGTTTGTACGTGCAACCCTTTCTTTGGATGATAATTCCCCCAAAAGAGCAGAGGAGATGATTTAACTTGCCAGAATCTTAAGAAAGACAACAAGAAGATGCTTAGAGCTACAATGTGAGATCTCTTCCAAAAATTATGAATGAGATAGAGAGTTGAACTATAGATGGATCAATTTCCAGCTCGGATCTCTTTCTCCTCTCTTTGTACATGTTTTAGAAAAAAATGTTACAATTTGAGCCATAGTTCAGAAGCATGTTCACGATGTCTCGATGCAAAAACTAGGGCAACAAAGACTGGGATATGGATGTCAGACAATACATAAATAAGAATGTGACAAATTATGTCAATCCATGATATAGGTCTTTTTTTTCTATCAATTCTGAAAATCTTTGACAAGGCAAGCCTGGTGGATAAGCCCTATTTATCAATCTACCAGGTCCATAAGC
Organism: Phalaenopsis aphrodite; assembly: GCA_003013225.1. Lineage (NCBI taxonomy): Eukaryota > Viridiplantae > Streptophyta > Magnoliopsida > Asparagales > Orchidaceae > Phalaenopsis > Phalaenopsis aphrodite. The sequence continues at coordinate 861,452 of NEWO01000114.1, forward strand.
AATTAGCTCGACAACTCGTACATGTCAACTTGTATGTTAATAAGTAAGGTTAACAAGTTACCTTAGTAGGTCATTCCGATGGTGCATTATATGGGCTTATCAAGCACATGAGGCCTGCTAGACCTGTGCTTTGAGCCAATACGACTAATTTTCAGTATACAATATAATGATCTTGAAACTATTATGGCAACTGAAAATCAATGGAGTGAATAAGTTGAGCTTTTTTGTGAATCAAGTCTTACTTGACTCAATAACTGGCTCATAATTTAAGCAGGAAGAGCTAATAAACCAAATTTGAATTAACCTCAATTAAAAACATTGATGGACTTAGAAATGGTTGAGAGAGTCACTCTTCACCACTTGATTTTTATTGAACTTTCTAACAGTTTATAATGTACTAAAAATTTATTTAATTAATTTAAATACTTAATAGAAATTTAATTTTATTTATTTTTTAAATTAAATAATTATATTTAGAATTATTGAATTCAAAAGTGTCCAAGAAATACACCTGAGGAATGAAAGGTTATGCTAGGAAAGGATTAGGAGAGAGAGAGAGAGAGAGAGAGAGTATCGTAGACAAACAAAAGAGAGGGTCTTATTCACGATATATACCCTTATTTATAGGCCTATGTCTCATTATTACAAAAGGTCATATTAGACCCCTCATTTTTAACTTTTCAGGCATTTTTTTTGGTAATTACAAAGATATTTGCATATAGTAAGATTAGAGGCTGATTCGATCGATAAGATTTGTAGATCACCTGACAAGCCTTGATTTAATCAATACATAGTCCGAAAGAGTGCTCACTGTTCATCCCCGTGAAGGCTGCTTACAGTCATGCGGGAGTTTCTTCTCGCGTCTTCTGTCGATCGTTAGGAGAAGGTGTCTCCTTCACAAATATTTATTCAAAAATGATTGTCAAAGGCCATGGTTAATTGTTTGCATCTTCTTCATGACTCGTACATTTTTTTTAAGAGTAGTGCTGACATATTTTTATATTTACATATTTAATTCTCTAATTTTATTGCTCCTCAGAAACTGTGCATTACACAAGGATAAAAATTTTTTTTTAACATGTGTGTGATGATTAAATAATATCATTGTGCGATAATAGATTTCCCTGTATTTTCATGCCCTGCCATTATAAATAGGCTTTGGGGCAAGGGAGGTTTGCACCGTCTTTGACTCTTCTGACTCTTTTATCTTGCGTGCCTTTCTTTTTGTGTCATTCACGATGTCCAGCAAAGGTGTGTCACCTTTCGATAAGAGTGTCCACCTCAAATCCATGAGCGATATGTTGGCGCAGGCTCGTAAGTTAGAAGTTAAGCATAAACCAACATGCAAAGTATCTGCCGAAAGGGTGAGTAGAAAGAGAGTTGTGCTCAAGCCAAGAGCTGGAAATTGTGAGAGCCGACCTGGTTCTTCCAGTTTTCTTACAGGCTCAACCTATGAGAGTGTTGCAAGATAGGTTAGATAGAGGTTTTCCTGACGATCATCCTACGGGACACTCGTCGGGTGTGAGTGTTTATGCTGTGGAAGAAAGATTGCCAGTCTAGGTGGTTGCGGGGGGTGCGGTTCCCCAGGGGTGTCCTAAGAAGGCGCTGACTGAGGCCAAGACACGGCTTCGATCGACTAAGAGCGATTTTTCTTTAGAACATGGAGGATAAGGAAAAGCCAATGAGGACATTTTTATTATAATACATTAGAATGGGGGCGGATACTTGGTATTAGCTTGAATGGCTTTTTGCATTTCTCTTTTAAACAACTGAAGTTCTGACTGTCGATTTTGTATTGACAGATGCTAACATTGACTCTGAGAATAATGCGATGGTTGTGGACCATGATGCGATCAAGGGAATGAATGCATGACAGATAGCCGCAAAAGGAGCAGATATGACAAAACTGAGTGCACTGGAACAAGTTTCCAAGCAGGATGTCAAGGATCAGGGTGCTATATGTCAGGTTTTCTCCAGTGTCATTAGGGAGGAAGAGGTGATCGGATGGCGTCGTCAGGTTTTCTCCCGTCGTTAGGTTTTCTTTGATCATTCTCCAATTTCATTACATGTTGGGACTATTACTAAACCTAATATTAGGTTTCTTTACAATAATTATCTTAGCTATTGTTCATATTTTCAAAATTTTGTTGCCACTATTTGAAGTAAAACAGTGACTAGTGATCTTATGTTTCCTCTATGCAATAAACTTAAAAATGTCAAGGTTGCCTTGAAAAATTGGAAGTGAAATTCTGTTAACACACATTTTTCCAATATTATGACTTTTAAATTAAGGCAGTCCAATTAATTTTCTTACCTAGAGAATGATCCTCTCAATCATAACTTACTTATTCAAGCTTCTACCATTCACAAAGTGTTATCTTTTTCTTTTTCATGTGAATACAATTGGATTCAACAAAGAGCTAAATACACATCTTTTTAAATTAGATGACTATAAATCCCCTTACCAAATAATCTAAGTTATAAATAATTCTTGCATATTAAAGTGTTACTAATTGATAATTATTATATTTACTCTCAAAATTATATTATTGTTCATCTTCTCTTTAATTAACATAAATAATGCTTATTTTGAGGCACAATGAAGAAGAAGAAGCTTATGAGATTACTGCTTTTTTATATGAAAATAAAGTATAATTTCTTTTCTGTTGAGTCTAATAAAACCTCTGGTAATGATAAATTGACATCTCAATTTTTTAAAGATGCATGAGATAACATTGGTTCGGATTGCATTGAGTAGTTTAAACATTTATTAAGTAATACAAAAGGTCCCCATCATAGCGAAACATTCTGCTATTTTTCTAATTCAAAAAAAAGAATCATGGAAAAACATTTAATCACTTATGGTCCATTTCACTTTGTAACACTATTTACAAAGTTATTGTTAAATTGTTTGCATAGATGCTTAAATTAGTTCTTCGAAGTAGCATTCATCTAACAAATTTACTTTCATTACTGAAAGAGATAAAGTTGATAATATTATTCTGAAAAATGAATTTTTGTATGGCTTCAATGTTTCTAATTTCCTAAAGAGGTTTTGTGTTAATAGATTTTTTCTCTGTAATAGGATAGAGAAATAGGGTTTCTCTGATATTTTTATGAGATGGAATTAAGTCTAAACTAATGATGTTAAATTTTTCATTGTTCAGAATAAAAAGATTATGAGCTATTTTCTTTCTTCTTTTAGTTTGAGGCAGGGTCGGTCCTTATCTTTCTATTTATTTAAGACTATTGTGAATGCTTTCTCATTCGTTTTGGAATCTTTTAGTGATATGGATTTTCCTAAACAACATGCCTTTTCACATCTAATTTTTGTTGATGATTTGTTGGTTTTCAATAAAGTTGATGTTGATTCCTTAAAAAAACCTTAAGGACATGCTTAGTAAATATAATAAAGGACATGCTTAGTAAATATAATAAAGGCTCCGACATATGTGTAAATGCATCTAAATTTGCCATCTATTTTTTAAAATCTTAGCCAAGGTCCTTATCAAGAAATCTATTTGGTCAGTGGATTTTAACATAAGTTTTATCATGGGATTACTTAGGTGTTGCTATTAAAGGTAGTAAATTTTGTGCAACTAATTTTCATAAAATTTTGGATAAATTTTATGCTTCTCTCTATGTGTAAGCAGAGACTCCTTTCTAATGTTGCAAGGCTAAAGCTCATTAAAATGACCATATGTAGCTATTTATATTAATGGTTTAGATCTACCAATATTTCTGAAGGGCTAAGGAGAAGTATGTTCTTTTTGTTTAATAAATTTTTATATCTTAATTCCTCTGAAAGGAAGCTTCATGTTATTTTGTGGAATACTGCTACTCTTTCTAAGGAATATAGTGGCCTTGGAAAGCTTAATTTGGCTTGTATTAATATAATGTGCAAGGCTAAAATCATATAGATACACTATAATTGTAATTCTTATTTGTCTAATTGGTGCATTAAACATTATAGATAACTTTGGTATAAAAATTTCTCTAAAGCTTCCTCCATTGGAAAGAAATTGGTGAGAATTGCAACAAGATTTAGAAGTTTGCCTTTTCATATTTATTTTAATAGCAATCTTTTTTTTTATCCCTAGCTTAATGACAACTCTTACTTTAAAAATTTTGAGTCAAAAATTTTTAATTCTTTAGCTATGCAATACATACCAAACTTAATGAGAATATTGTTAATGGAAAGACCCTCTACACTTTAATAAATGTTGCGCTGAATTGATTTATATAATTCTTGATGTATTTGGCAAGGATTTGATTGTTATGCACATACGATGGTATATTTTTTTGCTTACATTAATTGTTTCATGGTTAATTGGAAGAATTATCTTTGGTATAAGAGTTCTAAATTTGTATTCGTTGTCTGAAAAATTATCCATTGTGGGCTCAAAACTTATGATATAATAATTGCATATTTACTCAAGTTCTTTACGGCTGTGTTTTTTGCAATCTATTTAGAGAGACAAAATCACTTAATCTATGTGTTCTATCATTCTCAAGCTTTACTGACAAGATGTAATTCTAATGAGAATTTTTTTCTGGCTAGGAATAGTATCTTCCAGACTCTCTATCTTGTTCATACCATGGGGTGTAAAGTCCATAAAAAGGTTTTTCTTTTAGCTGTACATATCATTCCACAACATATATGATTTGAAAGGAATAATAAAATTTTCAAAAATTCTATCACCCCATGTGACACTTTATCTCAGAAATTTCTTTGAATTGTTAATCTTAAAAGTAAATAGATTCAAATAAGATATTTCCTATAATGTCAAAATAGCTTATAGGCTACTTTAGTCATCATTTATATTTAATGATCCACACTGGATCTCAATTAATTGAGCTTTTTTTTCTTTTTGGGTTTCTGATTTTATAGTTTTAGAAAGTTTTGATAACTCTGGTTGTTTGGGCCAACAATAATGTTTCCAACACTACACTTTGTATCATAGCCTTGGCCTTTAGATGTGTTGGTTAGCTATGAAGACACCATATACGATAATTTTCACATATGAGTCTTGGGCTGATATGTTTCTTGGTTTATGTTTCTATGATCTCCATTTTCTCCTTGATTAGCTCTTGAAGTGTTTGTTAAATCTGATTCTCTGTCTGCTACATTTAAAGAAATATGAATTATGTGCTGGATACGTTATGCCAGTTTTTCTCTACACCGGCTTCTAATTTCCTTCTCTTTTTTGCTATTCTTTTCTGATTATTTCTAATATCATTAGTTCATTAGTATGTTTTTATTTCCCATATTCAGTTTGGAGAATTTGAGCTATCGTAAACTGAACAAGAATTCATGGAAGGAGCCCTATCTGAGCTTAGGGATTTATTCTGACTTTGATTTGTTAATCATTTATTGAAACAAATCATTAGGATGGAAACCCTGAAGGGAATAGTCGTTGGATGTTCTATCTTACTGGAGCCAACTATATCATAATTAATTTATCATATACTGATATCTACTTATGTTATTGATTCTTCGAATGCCATCTTTTGGTTTGATTGCTATGACATTACTCTTCTGGATTGGAAGTTCTTGATTCACCATTTCTCATATTACTATATGCAAGAGTGGCCTGGTATCTTCAACAGAGATGGTTGATTTCTTCCAGTAGTAACTTATCTGCATTCTGGTTTGTTTCTATTAGTATTTGTTTCTCTATTTTTTTCTCATTGTTTTAGAATTATTTAAGAAAAATATCATGTACAAAAAGCTTGCTTTAGAAGGAAAGGCTTGATATGCACCTACATTCTTACTGGAGATCTTCTTTACTTTACAAGTTCTTTTTGTTTGGTTTCGTTTGTTAAGTTGCTGACTATTTCTATAACCATTTTTTTTTTATCGAGACAGAATCAATTTCTCAAAAAATAAAAATAAAAATCCTATTAATAATTATCTTATTAATGAGAGCCTTAACACCGCGAATTTGACTATCACATCCCTTTACTTAAGAAGGCAGCCTCAAAAGCCGAAATCTTTGCCTCCATTAAAGCCCAACAATCCTCTTTACAGCTTACCCATGCGAGGAATCAGCCCCCAGCTCTTCGAGTCAAATTTACAGTCAATAACCATCACACTCACCCACGTTACCCTCACATGCCGCCTTTCCTCTCCTGTGCATGCCACAGTTAACATATTCCAATAAAAGAAAGAGCTTTCCTTCTTTTACCAGCACGAGAACTGTCAGCCATGGAGCTCTCCCTCTCTTATTAGCTCATTGCCCACTCCTAAAATCACTTCTGTATCTTCCTCACACCAATGGCGCTGTCTCCCTCTTTGGATTCCATCCAGCTGTTTAAGCTGCTCTTTCACATGTTTTCTATCACGACAAAGCATAAAAAATGAAAAAGAGAAAGTCCATATACTGCCATCAAGTGTACTGCCATGGAACAGAGAAAGGGAAACAAAGATAAAGTTGCGAACTTGAAAGGTTTCAGCTTGTCCATCTCATGCCTCAAATTTTAATTAATAGAAATAAGGACGTGTTTTGTTACAGATAAAAGGAAGATAGTTATTACATGTAAATCTATCAGCAGAAACCATCCCTCGGCTGCTGCTGTTTGAAGAATTACCGGCTTGGAGACATAAAACCGTCTTCTTCGCCACCATTGGGACCCAATAAAGCTCAAATCTTGGTGCAATGTAGTAATTTCTTCTCAACAATGTCAGCTTGACTCGAAATGAACAGGTAGAAATGTAACTCGCAATGATGATAGAAAAAACGGATAAAAAATCATAAATTTATCTGGTAGAAATAAGTTCAAATGACAGAAATGGACCAGTCAGGACCACAGAGGTATTAGTGGAGCAAGCGAGCTAATCCGATCTCGCTTGCTTGTTGAATGCAATGATTTGAGGTTAGTTATGTCCTCTACGGCCAATAGAGAGGACAAAGAGAAGGAAATCCCAATCATTCCTTCACCATTAGAAACAGGGCAGTTCTCTCTCTTAATTTTGTTATCTGAACCATTGTTCGTAGATGAAGAAAATGCATGGAAGACAAATATCGACTCTCTTAGATCAAGCAGTTGGTCTTTGCTCCTGGATGCTTCCAGGTGGCTTCGAAGAGCTAGACGCCGCCATGGCACCTACTGCACTGTCCAGAAATTTAGTTTAAATCATCAAGTTAGAAAAAGGAAAAACAGAAAAGATATGATTTTGAGCGCAGGAAGAAGAGGTTTAACCAGAAGCCGTAGCAGAAACCGTGGTGGGGAAGGAAATGATAGCAGAACTAGAGCCGAGTTGAGGAGGATGGTAAGGATATTGAATCATTTGTGGATAATGCAGCCCAAAGCCCCCTTGTGCGTGGCTGGAGTGTGAATAATGAGTGTAGTAAGGATAGAAGCTTGAAAAAACTCCTGGCGAGGTTGTCGGATAGTACGGAGAGAGCTGGTGTTGCTGCCCTCCGGCTGCTAAACCGTAATAACTCTGCAACAATAAGAACAACGGCGTTGCATTAGTCATTGATGCATATATACTTCCTCATTTCATTTTCAGCTTTCACGACTCACCATTGGGTATACATTTTCTTGTGAGTATCCGCCGTTGTAACTACAGGCAAACCAAAAAAAGAGGATTTTAATGGGATTTTAGAACAAGGAGGAAGAAAATTAAAAAAAAAGGGGGGGAAGCTACAGTTTGGTTACCCGTAGAGGGAATAATGTAAGGCATAATGAGCTGGTTGATGGACGTAAGCGGTGGAAGCAGAGGGTCCACGGAATGCAGAGGAAGCCATCGGAGGCCAAAAACGGCTAGTTCCTGTTAAGACAAATACAATCCTGTAAATTTTAGAAGAGAAGATTGGTGCAGATGAAGTGGAAAGAGATCAAAGAGGCGTGCCAATTTGCAGAGCAGGAGGGCGAGGCCGGTGGGTTGCGCCGAGCGAAGCAAGGTTACAGTTTGCTCGTCGGCCATCGATCACCGGCGACGGATCAAGGCAAGCACGCGCCGCCGCTTCGGGATCCTTAAATGTCACCTAACACATAGAGTAGAAAGCCGATCAAGTAACAAACAGAGTGAGGCAAAGAGACGCACAGTTCACGTTTTGAGCTCGAAAACAGTACAAAGCCGTAGCCTTTGGAACGCCCAGTGTGCTTATCAGTGATGACGACGGCTTCAATGATCTCACCAAACTGCTCGAAGTAGAGACGCATGGTTTCCCTTTGCGTCTCCCATGCGAGACCCCCGACGAAGATTTTCGTAAAGGTCGTGTCTTCCGGTGCGTGATGGCCACCTGCACTAGCGGCAATGTGGTATGATCGGGGTTGTGTCGCCATCATCGAGGAAAGGAAGGATAAGGAAGTGGGGATTGGGGAAGCTTTTAGAGACTACGAATATCTTGTTTTCTATATATGAGCTATGCCAATCTCACTCCTCCACTGCCTGGATTTGTTGACAGAGAAGCTTTGGGAAGAAAGCGAGAAAAAACAACGGAGGGAGAGATTCCGGGAAGATCTGTGAAATGCAGTTTATGTGAAGAAGGAAATGGGACAGAGAGAGAGGGTGACGCCCACGAGAGAGTAGAGCGCCAGGTAATGGTTCAATGAGATTTCTCTGAATGCAGAGAAGAAGGCTTTGTTGATAGCTGCTTCGCTGTCATCAATCTTCTCTTTGTGTAGCAACCCCCACATGAACCATGGATACCTTTAATTAACATACATACCAGTTTGTCTAAAGAAAGATTTTGACTATTAATTAATAGGACAATTGACATTTATATTTTTTGAAACTTAAATTTTTATCAGTAAGTTAGGAACAGGTGAAATTTAATTCCAAAAAATTATATTTGCCTGCTAGAAATAGAATGGGAAAAAAGTTTTTTCTTGAAAAAGAAAACTCATGATTTCATAAGAAATTAATTTTCCTCTAAAAACTTTTTAGAAAATTAAATTTATTTTGTTATAAAAATAAATTCATTGTCTAAACCAAACTACGGTGCTATTCGAAATGATGAAATAAAACAGATAATTTATTATTATTATTATTATTATTATTATTATTATTATTGATGCATGTTAGAAAATTTAGCGACGGTAGAATAATGAATTATTTTTTAGATTTTGCGCAAGAATTCACCACACTCATGAGAAGATTTTAAGTGAAAAAACTGTAAAGAGAAAAAAATCACGGGGTTTAGCCCAGATGCAATAATTCAACATATGTTGATGATTACAAAGACTATTTGTCCCACAGACGGGAAAAAAATATTTGGTTTTTCAAGTTACAATATCGACAAGCGGTATCCGGTTGGTGGTGGACGACGGTGATTGATGATGATCGACGGAGGTCAGCGGAAGATGACGGTTGGCTGTAGTTGACGGCGATAATAATGTTCGACGGTGGTCGGCGGTTGTCGACGACGGTGGGGCGAGCAAGCGAAGGCGGTGGGCGGTGGGCGACGTTAGTGTGCGGTGGACGGTGGCGACGACGATCGGCGGTGAAAGGGGAAGTGCTAGACTCAGCTCCATCTCAAACTTTAACTACTCTCTCAAACCTCTTGCCCCTCTCATGAAAGGGGCAGTACTCTATTTATAGTGTTCTGAGTGTAATGAATGTAGAAATCTAAACTATTTTGATCGGACGATTAGAAGACATTTGATGGATATTTAAGTGACTAAACGATATCGGAATTGAGCAATCTTGAGTTCGTTGGATTCTTCTTATCGAGATGCTCAATTCTATTATAGGCTTGCTAAATTCGACATTTGTTTAACCTTCTAAATAAGTCCAGAAAACTTCCAATAGTGGTTTAATTACTTGATCTAAGCTTGATTTGACTTGGATTAGAGTAATTTTAATAGCATTGGGTTCTTCTTATTGAGTCGGTCGGTTTGACAATAAGTTTGCTGAAATCATAATTCTGGATGAGTTTTTACCGAGATCTAAATATTTCTCGTTCAAAAAGTGGTCTCGATATCTATGTCATGCCTTAAAATTCGTATCACATGATGAAGATTTGCTGGATATGTATCAATTATGAACAACATTCAATTTGGCATGCTATCTCAAGTAGATGCACAACACTTCTAATGAAATTTTACTAGAGATGAACAATATCTAATTTTTTTTTTATCCAGATGCTCCTCATATCAAAATATTTAATAATTTAAAGCATACTATAAGCCTACATGTCTTTTATAGTTTTTTTTTAATATAATTTTATTTACTGCCATAAAACAGAGAGTTGATCCAAAATTTTTAAGATAAACATAACTCTCTGTTTTAAGTCAATATTAGTTGATATATATCTTTGTGTCTTATCAGACATACATTTTGATTCACACTTAATGAGTTAGGAGCAATTGAAAAACATATTGATTACAAGTGTGATAGTGATGTAATAATATGGTTTGGTGGCAAACCACTTAATCGTATAGCTCTGATCGCAAGTGCTATAATTGTGAGCTGATATGCCAGACCATGTAGATAGGATTGAGCAATAATATATGATATGACATTGGTTTATCTTCACTGGCATAAAGCATTTTTTACGGTGAATGCAATAATATATGATATGACAATGGTTTTCATTGAGCCTGGATTATCTTTAAATTCATCACTTTTGATAAGCTACTAGGAATGGTGAATGTATTTTGCTCTTCGATCTTAATTATTATATTTCATTTAAATTTAAATTTAAATTTGATTTTTTTTTGTTGGCATTTTTAAGGTATAAACACCTCTAGTTGAGATTTTCAATCAATATGACCTTCACCAGGAAATTTGAATAGATTTGAGGATTGTTAATTTTGTGTTGCATAAAGATGATCAGATTTGTGATTGACGTATGAATCGATTTTTAATAAGAAATTTGAATAGATGAATGCTTAACTATCGTTAGTCATCATCTACAATAACTTGCATTGCTTCGTTAGAACATATCATAACAACCTCTCTGCACTACATGTTTTCTGTCTCATTTCTGTCAAATAATATCACATTCACCATTTAGAGAATTGTTATCCTAATACGTTGCCTTTAATTGTTTTGTATTTATCTTTCATAGATTCAAGGGAAAGATGAATCTATGAAATTCATAACTATTATTAATGAAAGTTGTTTCAATTGATTTCAAATCCCATTATAATAATAATTATTATTATTTGGGTTGCTCATGTTAAAAAAAATGTTTTGTATATCAGTTTCACTTATTTCTTTTATTATCTAATAAAATATTATTATTAATAATTTAGATTATCAATGTTTTTACTAGATTTCTAACACTCAAAATTAAAACAATAATCTCAATTTGAATCATTTAAATTTGGTTAGTTTCGAAATAAAAACTTGAAATTTATTATAATTTCGCTTGAATTACATCTCATATTTGTAAATTCCTATTTTAGGGATGTATTGTTTTACTAATGTAAGGAAAAATTTATTTGCCTACAGAGGCCAACACCGTTTTATTATGGCTTATGACTTAAAAATTTTAAAAGATGTCTTGATCCCTATTTTGATTGGACGGCCATTATTTCAGTCAACAACAAAATCTTTATCACACAAGAAAAATTCATATTTTGCAAATGCTATGTTATAACTTATGTTATGATGATGGATTCAATTGAGTATTTCAGGGTTTTCATCATAAATAAAAGTTATCTTTTTTACGCGGCAGTATGTCTTCTTGCAAAACCAAAATAAACATGAAAACCATAAACTCATGAAAGATTTTTCACTTTATACTTATTTTATTGAAGATTTTTTAACTACATTGTCCCGTCATTCTTAATAGAACATCTGAGATATGTGATAACCATGAAGCAATCTAATATCTAGTAGCTTATAACCAAGTTTTGTTTCATTAGATAAAAAGTATAATTTTCCTTATTAGGATAGAAAAAAAACCAAAATCTCAAACCATCCCAAAGACACCTAGACGTCCCTAACCATCTATGAAGGATTGACAACCATACTAGATCAGTCGATTGACTTACATTGACCAGGCTCAGTAGACCGAACTAATCCAGTCGCATGCCGACCAAGCTTAACCAATTGAGTATATCCCGTCGACTCATGTTGACCCAACCAACCGGACGGATCCTATCGACCCAAAACCAATTAAGCTCAACCGACCAAGTCAGAAAACAACAGAACAACAAGTCCATACATGTAAAATATCCAAAATAGGATAGGGCAAAACTCTTTAAAATAGTGGCAAAAAAAAGTAAAATTATTTTTATGCATTCTTCTCTATAAATATGAATATTATTTTTTTAATAAACATCCACAGATTATCGTTCATTATTATCCACTTCTCGCGTTCTTGTCTCTCTCCTCTTACTTTTGTTTTATTCCTTTATTTCATGGGCGTGATTCATGGAATTCAACATTTAAAATTTTTATTTTAATTACCATGCATAAGAGAACATAAAGAAGGTGGAAGAAGTGTATCAACCTAATGCGATGCAATTCATATTTATCTATTGACAATAATCTTTTTGGCTAGCAATGATTACATTATTTTGCAGGCTATTACATTATTTTGCAGGCTATAAGGTATAAACTATAGATGATTCTAATGATCCTAAATTAAATATGGCTAATTGTAGCCAAAATAAGCCTAAAATCCAACCAATTTAAATTAATCTCCTCACTTAGGGTCCGTTTGGTTCGCGCGTTTCAACAGCTTATCCAAAACTGCGTTTGAGGTTTTATACTAAACACAGACCGCGGGTCGACCCCTTCGGCCGGCCCGCGAGTCGCTTTTCAGGATAAACAGTTTATCCTGAAACGCACAAGCTGCCTCAAACGAACCCTAACGGACCCTTCGACTGATTATCAACTATCTAGTTGAAAAAAAACAAACACTAGATTACCTTAGCGAATTTAAAATCTTGTTTACATTCATTTCAATTATAAAATCAAATTTAACAATTCATCAAATGAACTAACTCATAACTCATTTCATGCGTTGCATTATTTTAGTTCAAATTCAATAAGCCAAAATAACATTACTCCTGCCTTGTGGTTCTGCGGAGCGAGGAGCAAATCGCTCGGAGTTCCCATGGAGCTCGACCTCGAATTGTTTCTGCGATCGCGTGGTGGCGATCTCTCATCAGACAGTAGCGAGGAGGGCGAGCCCACTGCCACGCATCGCCGCACCGTGGACGAAATCTTGAACGATACCGATTCGGATTCCTCTCCCGCTCCCGGAGCTCTACCCTCCATCTCTCATGCTCTCCACAAAGAAAATGTCACAATCCGCGAGGAAGAACTGAGAGATGGAAATGATGCCGATCACCCGTCATCATCATTTGTGGAAACCCTAGAAGAACCCTACAAATGGAGAAGAGCAGGGGAAGTATCCTCCTCCTCCCACCTTTCTTCTCTGGGGTATGCGAGCTATTCTAATGCTTCCAGGTCTTCTTCATCCGCCCGCCAGTTTCCTTCTCTGTTCGCTGGCGTAAGGCCGAAGCCTAGGCCTGGCGCAGCACTCGCGGCTGCTGCAGCCGCATCCAGGTCCATTCCGACTCCTCATGCGGCGGCGATCAAGTCTAAAAGATCAAGCGGCGAATCTATTCAAAAGGTTTTGTTGCTTGAGGATACGACAGGAGGGCTGGATGTGGACGCAAGCTTCGTCTCGGAAGATTTGGATGAACGTGATTTTTCCTTGGTGGCCTCATCAAGTGGGTGGTCGGGAGGCGATGAGGATGTTAGAGTAGTAGATTCTTCCTTAACTATCGGTTCTTCGGCTTTGTCAGGCTTTGATGTTGCAGCAGATGAACTGCTTCAGGGCGATGTAGTTTCTACTGAGAAGGAGCGGTCTTTTTTTATTAGCTATGGAGAAACATCTGAGAATGTGAAAGAGGATTTGTCGCATTCTCTTTTGCAGTTTGAATCTAAGGAAATTCTGGAGGACCTGCCTTCCCCTAGGTCAACCCCAGCGCACACTCATGTGAATGTTCTTGAAATGAATGACGATTTACTATTTGTAAAGAAAGCTGACGCCAACCATGAACATGATCTTACCACTAATGAGGCATCGCGGGAAATTATATCAAGTGAAGCTGAAAGTTTTAATAATAGTGACGGAAAAAATAGTAGTATCGGGGAAGAGAGCGGGACTTCCAGTGAAATAGATAGTCTGGTTGGCCAGTTAGCGAATGAGGTGGAAGGCACACAGAATGCGGACAAGAAATCTTCTACACCTATGAAGCCGTTAGACTGGGCTGAAGAGCTTGAGAAGCGAAAGGCCTCATCCGGCTTGCATTGGGAAGAGGGTGCAGCTGCACAGCCAATGAGGCTTGAAGGCATTCGCAGAGGACCACCTGCTGTTGGTTATCTGCAAATGGACCTGGACAACATGATTACTCGTGCTGTTTCTTCACAAACATTCAAGCATGATTATGGATTGCCACATGTATTAGCAGTGCATATGAATTTTATAGCAGTGGGCACATCAAAAGGCGTTGTTCTTGTCTTTCCCTGCAAATATTCCCCTCATTATGCCGATAACATGGATGGAAAGGTTTGAGTTTTTTAAGGATCTTGTCTTAAAATCCTTGCTTGAACTTGATGTGAAGGATAGTAGTTGTTTTTAGTAAGTAATCCTCCATTATCTATGAACTGGCCAACTGGAACCTGGATTTTTTTTCCAATAACAGGAAAAAAAAGGACAAGAGGAATAACAGTATGGTCATTGAAGTTTAAGGCTTAATTACAATGTCCATAAGTAACTTGTTGATGATTGACATTTGCGGCCACTAATCTTTTATTTCTTGGAGTGTTTCTTTATAGATTGTTTTACTTCCACTTTTGATGTCAATTTCCAATAATTTATTAGTATTCAAGATGACTTGGATTTGTTAGATCAAACTATATTGGATTTAATAATAAATTTTGTTGCATATCAACTTTTAACATCTTGTTTAGCTAGTAGCAAACAATGTATCCAAATGATATGTTTAGATAACTTGAACTCATTGAACTTATCATTTGGGCTCATAACAAATGAAAAGTTATTTTTGCTACCTCGTTTAGAGTTTAAGAATTATACAAGGACGTGTTGTAGGAGTAACCCATTACATTATGGGTGGAATTGCCACAACATGGGAATTCTTCTCATGAGGAATTATTTCATTGGGATAGTATTTAGGTGGATGCGAAAGACATTGTGAAATTAAGATTCTCAAGTTTTAGCCAAGGCATAGCTACTGGACCCCACTATTTGTCTTATTTGGTTTGGTATTACTGGTGCTCATGACTTTAAGAGTCATAACTGAAGATCACATTTATCAAAACATTTTGGCTTTGCGCTTTAAACATTGAACAATAATCATTTTGTGAATGTCTGGAAATCTGCTTAGCTTGGCAAGAAACTCTTATATCATGGCTATATTCTAGGGCTAATATAATATTCAACACTGTGATACGTCTGCTCTTGTAGACGGGAGAGCCGACCCTCTTGGCGAGCTGTCGGTCCGCGGAAGACGAGTCTGGAATGACCAAACCCAATCAACCTAGCCGAGAGAGGCTGAAGCCCTAGGAGTTGTGAAAGTCGATTCCGATTTTTGGGTGGGATCCACACAGTCGTTATCATGTACAAGAGGAGGGGAATTGAGGAGGCTTTTGGAAAAAAAATTTGAATGGATTTTGGAGAGTATTTATTAGGACTAACTAGCTAGGGTTTGCTTTGTGTTTTGTTTCGGCTACAATTTTTCTTTCTTCTTTGTGTTCCAAGTGACTTTTAGGATTTGTGGAGGGACGATCTACCTCTCGAATTGTAAATCATCCTTTGTTTCTTTTTTATTTATTTTGATATTAATTAAATTAGACCTATCTTGGGTTTTCTCACATATCTATTGCAACTTGCTCGTTGATTTTGACTCCAGTTCCTTTCAAATTATTATCAAAGCGAAATCTTGGAAAAAGGATAACAAAGACAATGAATGACTTGAAAGGAGAAGTGGGTAAATCAGATTCAGGATGGAGGAAATATTCACCATCATAGATGATAGGTTGTTTTTCTGAAAACCCAAATGGAGGAACGACTCGAGAGATTTTCTTCCAAGAATAGACTAATGGAGGATCGTTTCGAGTGTTTTTAGGAGTTGATAAAAATTCTCATTGAGATGCAAAGTTGAGAACCCGTCGACGGCTTAATATGTAAACCATAACCAAGTGTTAATAAGAGAATCCTTAGCTAAATTGAAAGGGAAGGAGATCAAACTAGAGGACAATGAGGAAAGCATCTACCATCAAGGGCTTCCATCTAGGACTCTGAGAGAGGATGGAGTAGAAACTTATGGAGGGGAGGAGGATGAAAATGGGAGGAGGGGTTATGCAAGGGGCACAAACACAGATTAGTACAAAGAAAGAAGGAGAAGTGGGAGTGGGGTATGACTATGACTGAAGGAGGGAATTTCACTCTAAACACACCGGGGAAAGCGCCAGAGGGAGAGGAAGTTGGGTTGGTGATGCGAAGAGAAAGATGCACATTGGTGGGTGTGTCAAGCGGAGTGATACTTTAC
Source organism: Phalaenopsis aphrodite (assembly GCA_003013225.1). Lineage (NCBI taxonomy): Eukaryota > Viridiplantae > Streptophyta > Magnoliopsida > Asparagales > Orchidaceae > Phalaenopsis > Phalaenopsis aphrodite. The sequence goes on from NEWO01000114.1 coordinate 877,943, forward strand.
AATAAATGGGTTAACTAAGAAGAGAAGCTCATTACATAAGGGTTATGCTGGGTTTCTGTAGATAGAGGTGAGGCATCTGATCCGTTCGTGGGAGGAGTATAAGGATTGTCTGTGGTAACGTTTCCAAACGATTCGAAAAGGAGCCCTACATGAGCAATTTATATTTTGACTCAGGAGGGGATGTTCACATAATACAAAGAGATTTGAGTTATGGTCGGGGCCATTGAGTGGTATTTTTGCAGTAGGACTAGAGGGAAATTCTTCAACGTCCTAATGCCCGACATCCGAACAGCCATCTAATCATTGAGACCGTGGGGATTGAGGAAGATGATGGAGTTCTTCTAGATGTTGGAAGACAAGAAACATATGAAGAATACCAGTAAAGGCAACACCATGAGAGGATTCTACAAGCGTGCCTTGACGGCTGTGACACCGAGGACCCTGAAGGAGAGGAATATGCGGACCTATAGGGGCAAGTTCAAGAGCCTTACCAAGGCAAAAAATGCTGGATAAGAGAGCAAACAGATTATATTTCCGATGCGGCGAGAAGTATGCCCCAAATTATCGTTGTAAGGAGCGCGTGTTTCAGGTCCTTTTAGTTTGCGAGGGAGAGAAACACGGTGGAGGAAGACGAGCATTTGCACATTGATGTAGCCGAGAGGTCCCTCAATTCAATGTTAGGATTTACTTTGAATCACACTATGAAGATGAGGAACAAATCAAGGAGCAGCCGATTGTGGTGCTGGTGGACAGTGGGGCCGCACATAATTTCTTTTCCAATCATGTCGTGGATCAACTAATGTTAGAGATCATAGATACGGGGAGCTTTTAGGTCATGATGAGGACAGGGAAGGTGGTGTAAGAGATTAGTTTTAATATTACATGATTTAGAGGTGGTGGAGGACTTCCTCTCCTTAGAGTTGGGCAACACTGATGTGATTCTGAGAATGAAGTGATTGCAAATGCCTGTGGAGATGAAGGTGGACGGGAAATCCTTGACGATTGAGTTCAAGGTTGAGGGTAGGAAGGTGGTGCTGAGAGGAGATGCTGGCCTATGGAGAACCATGGTCTCACTCCAAATCAAGGTCAAGAAGATAGGGGGAGCAAGAATAGGCTATTTGGTGGAGTTGCATAGCATAAAGGAGATCCGGGATCTAGAGTCAGAAGAGTTCCCTAAGGGTGTTCAAAAGTTTCTGACGTCTTTTAGCAGCAAAGCGGATTATTACCACCGAGCGAGCATGAGCACGCCATTATTTTGAAGGAGGGAGTCTCTCCTATCAGTATCAAAGCATGCTAATATCCTCAGATTTAGAAGGATGAGATATAGAAGTTGATCCGAGAGATGCTTGAAACTATGATTATTAGACTTAGTGTGAGCTCTTTTCCAGTTCGATCTATTGGTGAAGAAAAAATATGGTAGCTAGAGATTTTGCACGGACTACCAGGCTTTGTACAAGAAAATTGTATTGGAAAAGTTTCCTATCCTTTTGATCGATGAGCTGCTAAAAGAGCTTCATTGGGCAACTATTTTGTCGAAGATCTTTCTTAAATCAGAATACAACTAGATCAAGATGAACCTAGTTGATGTACACAAGACAGCGTTTCAAACACATGAAGGACATTATGGGTTCTTGGTAATGTCATCTGGCCTCACCAATACTCCGACCACATTTCAATCTCTCATGAATCAGGGTTTTTAATCTTACCTCAAGAAATTCATCCTGGTCTTCGACGATATTTTGAGCTACAGTCATACAAATATAGAGCATCTAGGGCACCTGAGGACAGTTTTGGAGATGTTAAGGGAGCATCAATTGTACAACAACTTAAAGAAATGTTCTTTTGCACAGTTACAGATTGAGTACCTAGGGCACGTGGTGACTTGGGTAGAAGTAGCAGTAGATTGGTCCAAGATCGATACTATGGTGAACTGGCATTTACCAAAAAAATTGAAGGAATTGAGAGGGTTCCTAGGTCTTGCTGGATACTATTAGAAATTTGCGAGGGGTTGTGGCCCGATAACATGGCCGCTGACGGAACAATTGAAGAAAGACAGTTTTAAGTGGGGGAAGCAACAACATAGACCTTCAAACATCTGAAGAGAGCCATGGCCAACGTTTCTATATTAGCACTTTCAGTCTTTAGTAGACCATCTATGGTAGAAACGGATGTGTCAGGGTACGGATTGGGGGCAGTACTTATGCAAGACCAGCGACTGATTGCTTACTTCAGCCAGGTGCTCACATCTATGGCGAGACTCAAGTCAGTATACGAGCAGGAGTTAATGGCCATTGTATTGGTCATTCATAATTGGTGGCTATATTTATTGGGATGAGACTTTCTAATCAGGACAGATCATAGGAGCTTAAAGTTTATTTTGGAGCAGAGGATGTTGATTGAGGAACATCAGAGGTGGCAGTGCAGGTTATTGGGATATGATTTTGAGATTCAACACCGAACATGATTGGAGAATAGAGCCATAGATGCACTATTGAGAAAAGTGGAGCCCCAGTTGACAACATTATCTGTACTCTTAGTCTTAGATTGGGAAGCCCTAAGATGGGAGAGTGAGCAGGATGAAGGGCCAAGGTAAATACGGGTAGCGTTGCTATAGGATATGAATATTCATCCAGAATATGCATTGAGGGGGCAACAACTACTCTACTAAGAGTGGTTCGTGTTGTCGAGATCATTGGAGTATATACCCAAACGTAGTTTACAAGTTTGATGGCAGTGCAATTGGGGGACACTTGGGGGTACATAAGATATCTAATCGCCCATCGACATAATTTTTTTAGGTGGGGATGCACAAAGATGTAAAAAACATGGAGGCAAGGTTTTCTTCAACCTTTAGCATTATCGGAGAAGGTTTGGGCGGAAATGACGATGGATTTTTCAGAGGATTTGCCACAATTAGAAGGGTTTACAATGATCTTCGTTGGTAGTGGATTGCCTAGGCAAGTATGCATATTTCATTACCTTTCGACATCTTTACACCGCGGTCTCTGTTTACACGGAATGTTGAAATCTATTGTATCAAATTTAGTCAAATTATTCCTCAACCAATTCTTGGAGGAGTTGTTCAGGTTACAAGGAACCGTCCTCAAAAGAGCACAAGATATCATCGCCAAACTAATGGTTAGACATAGGTGGTTAACAGGAGTGTGGACACATACCTGCATTATTTTGTATTATATACGCTAAAGATTTGGGTCAAATGGATCGTGTGGGCTGAATATTGGTATAATACTTCATACCGTACTGTAGCACAAATTACACCTTTCAATATTTTGTATTGGCGGGATCTACCTCACCTGATACGTTATGGGCATAGTACCACACTTGTATCTAGTGTCGATCAATACTTGGAGGAGAGGGACAAAAGGCAGGGCTCAAGGGGCATCTACTTAGAGCACCGACAAATCATGTAGAAGAAAACAAATGGACATAGAAGAGAGATATATTCAAATTCGAAGACATGGTTTACTTGAAGCTGAGGGCCTACCGACAGAAGATATTGGCCAGTCGGAGGAGCAAACAAATTTCTCCATGATATTTTGGACCCTATAAGGTTACATCAAGCATCAGGGCAGTGGCCTATATTTTGAGGCTACTGCTATCACCAACACTATACCCAATCTTTTAATGTTTCATGACTGAGGCATGCTATCGAAGATTATACACCCTTGTCTTCATCACCTCTAATGCTGACAGAAGACATGAAGGTGATTTTGTAACCTTTAGAGGTCGAAGGAGCGTAGTGAGGAGTGGGTGGAGCAAATGAGACACTAATTAAGTGAATAGATTTGCTAAATTATTAAATAAAGTGAGAGCCTTGTGAAGTGATCCAAAAGCAGTTTTCATCATTACATCATGAGGACAAAGTGCTTATTTGGGAGGGGAGTGTTGATATGCCTGCTCTTCCAGATGAGAGAGCTGATCCTCCGGACGAGCTATCAATCCAAGGAAGATCGGTCTGGACCAGCCAGACCGAGTCTGACTAGCCGGCTTGGCCAAGCCATCTGGCTTAGCCGAGAAAGGCGGACATCCTAGGTGTTGTGGCAGACGATTTCAGCTTTTGGGTGAGGCCCACATAACCATTAATCACATACAATAGGAGGGGAATTAAGAAGGGTTTTTGGGGAAAGTTTGAATGGATTTTGGAGAGTATTTCATATGGCTAATCGGTTAGGGTTTGCTTTTTGTTTTGTTTTGGCTGCAGTTTTTCTTTTCTCTGTGTTCCCAGCGGTGTTTAGGGTTTGTGGAGAGACGATCCACCTCTCAAATTATTGATTATCACATGTATCTTATTTGTTTGCTCTGATATTAATCAAATTAGCTTTATCTAGGGTTTTCCCGCGTATCTATTGCAAATTGCTCTTTGATTTTGATTCCGGTTCCTATCATACTATTAATTCCATATTCAAAATCATTCATGCTCTCTTTTTCATGTCTATATACGTTACCCTTCACATCTTCCTTCATCTTCTTAGACTCATTCTTTTCCCTCTCAAGTCTTACTGCTCTAGAACTTCAGGCCCTTGTAACTATATTTGATCTAACTTTATTTTCAATGTGCATCTTTTTTTCCAATTCTTGATGCTTTTGTCATTTCCTAGAGGCTGATAAGTTTCCACGCTTGCCTACAAATTCAACTTTTCTGTCCTTTTTAGTGGTTTATTCCTTTTTTTTTTTTGCAAGCCGCCGCCACTAATTGTTCAGAAATCAAAAACATCAAAATTCTTTGTTTCAGATGCTGACATTTGGTTCATCTGGCGAGAAAATTCCAGTACCTGTGACTTCTATGTGCTTCAATCAACAGGGTGACCTACTGCTAGCTGGATACTTTGATGGCCATCTTACCATTTGGGACGTACAAAGAGGGACGTCAGCTAAAGTTATCACTGGAGAGCATAATGCACCGGTAACACATACTTTGTTTCTGGAGCAAGATTCACAAGTATCACGCCAATTCAAAGCTGTCACAGGCGATTCCAAGGGTCTTGTTCTTCTTCATACTTCTTCGGTGTTTATTCTTCACCATTTCTCCATTAAGACTCAGGTTTATCATACCCGGCTTAATTCCTAGTTTCTGAATGCATTTATCCCAAATTTTCTGCATCTTTGTCAGCTTCTGGATACTGAAAAGGACTGTTTTTATTCAACAGTGCCTTCTAGATGGCCAAAAAAATAGCACTGTTCTGTGTGCATGCCCTGTTGTGATGGATAATTCTCAAGATGTTGGTAGCTCATCTTCTCAAGTCTATTCCTCAGTCCCTTCCAGCGGTCTAGGTGCAAAGGTTGGTGGTGTAGTTGGGGCTGACACCGGCTGGAAGCTGTTCAATGGAAACCCCTCCATAGTTGAAGAAGGTGTGGTCGTTTTGGCCACCAGCCAAAATGCTCTAGTGGTAAATTTGCTGTCTCATGCTTATGAACAAGTAGAAAGCATGCATTTATTCTAATTGAATGCTTGATCTAAGATTTTTTTTTTCTTTTTTTTATTTTCTTTTTTGCATTCTATGTTGCTTCTTTAAGGTAAGGCTTAGTCCTACCGTCCAAGTCTATGAAAATCTTTCTAAACCAGATGGAGTACGGGAAGGTTCCATGCCTTATGCAGCCTGGAAATGTATGGGCCATTCTCATGATTCCTCTCTAGGTAAGGATTATATCCAACTTTTTACATTTTCTTTCATTTATTTATTGAAAAAAAATCACCTGTTTGCATGAAGCATTATTTCAGATAAAGTTGCATGGCTAGCCATAGCTTGGGATAAGAAAATCCAGATATTCAGGTTGGCCAAATCAAAGATAAGAAGACACAATGAGTGGACCCTGGATAGCACTGCAATAGGTGTTGCATGGTTGGATGATCAGGTAATTTACTCAGGTCATAGATTATCTTCATCCATACATTCCTTATCTGTGATGGTTCTTTCTTTTCATAGATGTTGGTGATTCTTTCTATCCGAGGACAACTCTGCTTGTTTTCAAGAGATGGAGCAGAACTTCATCAAACAAATCTTACTGTAGATTGCTCTAGCATGGATGATTTCATTATATATCATACCTACTATATGAATACCTTTGGAAATCCAGAGAAGGCTTACCATAATTCAGTAGCTGTAAGAGGGGCTACAATCTACATACTTGGTCCCATGCATCTCATAATTTCTCGCCTTCTGCCGTGGAAGGAACGAATTCAGGTTCTTCAGAAGGCAGGTGACTGGATGGGTGCATTAGATATGGCGATGAAACTTTATGATGGCCATGCACATGGGGTAATTGATCTCCCTAGAACGGTCAGTGCTATCCGGGAGGCCATAATGCCTTATTTAGTTGAGCTGATCTCATCATATGTTGATGAAGTGTTCTCTTATATTTCCATAGCCTTTTACAACCAAATAGATAAAGTTGGCTTAAAGGAAGACCCTAGCATCACTGATAGTTCTGTGCGCTTTGAGATAGCGGAACAGTATGCTCGTGTTGGCGGGGTTGCTGTAGAATTTTGTGTTCACATAAAAAAGACTGACTTATTATTTGATGGAATCTTCTCAAAATTTGTTGCTGTTCAACATGAAGGTATAAAAATCTTCTTAGATACGATGCAGTCTTCTTTAATGAGATTTTCTTAGATTAAAGATGTTGTAAGGCTAAAGTCTACATATGCTTCCATAAATGATCTGTCAATAAGAAAAACACTTGAATGCATGCATACTTTACCAACATCATTTTTGATATAGCTTACACTCGTGTTATTATCAGGAGAAAAAATTATCTCACAGGCACATCAGGCCTCCTACATGTTATTCAGTTCTTTAGGATTGCTTTTTCTTCTCTATTGTTTAACTATTTGTAAATGTCTTAAATCTCAGCCTCTGACCTAGTTGGTTCTGATTGGTTATATATCCTTTTTTGGGCATCATATTTTCTTTGCATGCTGTTTAGTAGGCATTAATATTTTGCATGTTGCAGGCACTTTTTTGGAGATTTTAGAGCCATATATATTAAGGGATATGTTAGGATGTTTGCCTCCTGAGGTACTTTCTGCAAATATTAGGTCATTGTTGTAGGTAGTTTTCACACCAATTTGCAAGTTCGATTCATTTATTTATCTTTCTGTCGAACTTGTAGATCATGCAAGCGTTGGTAGAGCATTATAGTATCAAAGGGTGGTTAGAACGAGTTGAGCAATGCGTTCTTCACATGGACATTTCTTCCTTGGATTTTAATCAGGTGATGTGAGATGTACTTGTGAACTTATCGTTGTTTTATCTTGCCACCATGTTTCAATTATCCCTTTTATTTGCCAAATCCATAACTTACAGGTCTATGTTCTTTATTCAGGTTGTGAGGTTATGCCGGGAACATGGATTATATGGTGCACTGATATATCTTTTCAATAAAGGTTTAAATGATTTTAAAGCACCTCTAGAGGAACTATTGTTGGGCCTACATAGTAGCTCTAGTATTGATGTCGCTTCTATCGGGTATTGCATTACAACCCTTGTTTATTTCTTGTGAAGAGGGCTGCTAAATTTGCATCGTATGGCGTTCTTGTTGATTGTAATTTGTTTCTTATGGTGCACTGGCTTTGTGTTTTTTTCTCTTGAGATTTTCTTAAGATGCCTGAGTGCCTATAAAAAATTCTTCCTAGAGGCGGTGCTTTTCTCTGCATGTGCGTTCAAGAATTCTTTTTAAATCTTTACCTTTTTTGGTTAGACCATCTTTTCATTTTATTTCTAATAATCATATGACAAAGATCGATGACTTTTTTTTTTTTCCCGTGTTGTTGCATGGTCATGGGAATTGGTTAAATGGAGGCTAAAGTTAAGTGCATCTTCTTATTTTTCTAGAACTAGAAGGTTGGATCCCTATCAGTTCTTCAGAAGGATATCAATCTAACAATACTTGGGTTTATGATCTATGGATGCTAATTCTCTGCTCGTCTTTTCCTTTTATTAATATAAGAAAACTGTTTCTAATGCTCGAACTTGTACTACTAGTGGGATCATCACAATGTGAGTCAGAGTTGTAGGTTTGATTACATAAAACCTCTCTACTACTGGTATTTGGGTAAACCAACTTTTAGTATTCGCATTGCCAGTGACTGGAGCAGTCACTACTTGGCACGCCATTGTCTTGAAAAAACTAACGTAGCATGCATGGTTTCTATCTTTTATTTCATTCATCAGCAGCTGTTCATAATAATTTTGTTTTAAGACTTCATATTACTTTTTTAAATTAAACTTTTTATATTCTAATTTAAAAAATTGACTTACAAAAAAGATGAAGCAGGTACAGAATGCTTGTTTATCTGAAGTATTGCTTTCAAGGTCTTGCATTTCCTCCAGGTATCAATTCTGAAATTTCTCAAGAACAATCTTTTATTCTGGATCATGCTAGCTGGTTGAATGTTTCAGTCATAGGATTATGCTCTTGTTTGTTACATTTTAAGAGCAAACTAATTTATAATATTCAGTTATTACCTAAAAGTTACTGAAATGACAATAATCATTTAATTTATGAAGTCAGAGTCAATGACACATGCCAATATGTTGTTTCTGTAAACCATTTTTATATCTCGTTTTACTAGTTGATTCTCTTTCATACAATCATGAAAGCAGTTTTATTATAATTTGTTATGTAATCGATGTTTCTCATGGCATGATAAGGCGCATTGGATGTCTCGATGGGACCTTGGAAATCCTCAATGGACGCTTGGATGTCTTTAGTGGGTCTTCAAATACATGTCTCATGATATTAGATGAGCGTGCAGATGGAATATTTGCTGTTTCTCTTATTCCTATAAAGAGAGTACGTAGCTGTGTATGTTTTTGCTCCGCATAACTGCAAAATATTTTTTTACCCTTAATGAAAATGTAGTTTTTATCTAGTTCAGGTTTTGTTTCTTTCTATTTGATGGATGAAGGAGAGGCCAAGTTATCCAACCAATGTTGCCTTTGCTGATCTTCACCATGTGTATTCAAACAAAGTTTATAAATAAATTATTAATTACTTTCTTTAGATGAATTATAATGGAGTTTTAGGGGTGCATCAAAGTCTTAAGTTTGATTCTCCATAAGTCTCAACAAGACCAGAAATCCTAAAATAATTCATCGAAGTAACAACTGGCTTGCAAATTCATATCTTTGTTGATGTGAGCAAATTTAGCTGACATGTTGGCTTACACACAAACATTAATAAGAAAGAAGAATAAACTAAAAAAAATGATATTTAAATGGGAAATTCCACAATCAGTACTTTGTCATGAAGTTAATTTTCCAAGCACAAGGAATTCCTTGCTAAAGATAGCACAATTATACTAAGTCCATGAAGGGACGACAAACACTAAGAAAAATGCTCAGACTTTTCTTGCATTTTCCATGTTTTGAAGTAAAAGATGGATTTAAATTTGTAGATTAAAGGAAGATAACTACCCGATAAACACAATTGATTCCTGGGAGATGAAGTGTGGTGGTTGCTTAATTGTGGAGATAGAGGAAGCTTTAAATAGTGAGGGGAAAAACAGGAGAAATGGGATAACTTCAATAAGCCATGAATAAGTGGGCATGTTTAAGGATAGAGAAAGAGGAGGAGGCATCAAGGACATATGGAAGGAAGAAGTCCTTTGATGAAATAATCTATTTGGACTCGTTTTTATCATAACAACACAAAATGCTCAAAATAACACTACTCTTTACCATAATGTAAAGAACCGCACATGCGGCGTAAAATTATCCTAGGTATAATGAATCTAGACTCATGCCTAAACTTTTTCATGATGACGATGATGGGATGCTCTACGTTAGTATTCCCTCGCTTCAAATTATTTGACTCCAATGGATGAAGATCCTGTCACTTTGAAGCATCTATGGACACGTGTTCTTTTATCTCTCGGAGTTGTATTTTCTTTCCGGTACAATGTTGAATTTGATAATTTATATTGTCTATGAAGTTATTGCGGATGTTGCCCTATATGATTTGTCTTTGGCCCAAGTTTGAACCTAAGATAGAGCATGCACTATGCAAGTTTAAATTGTACCTTTTAAATTGTATTATTAAATCGATTTTACCATAGCTGTACCATTCTCTCATAGAATTATAAGACATGTCAAACAACTTTGGCTATGTTATACAAGAGGGTTTGCCCAAAGTGGCTAACTTTTGTCAGCTTGGTTTGGGTATGCCCTTGGTTTCCAGGAGGTTGTGCCACCTTGCCATTGGTAAAATTCCTTGCCTGAGATAAAGCATGTTCTATGTAATTTAAAGTTTTTTAAACGTTATTTCTTAATCAAGCTAGTGGCAGCCATGTCATTTTCCCGCGTTGCTACTTATTATTATTATTATTGTTATTTTTCTAAGTTGTTCTTAATTTCCTAGCTTCAAATAAGATAGAAGTTTACAATTAAAGACATGCGAAGTTCCACTTTTATATTTGCCCTCTCATTACATTCTTGTTGGTCTTTTGTACTTTTTGTTTTGATAATAGGAATGACTTTTAAATTGAACAATATGTTGGCAAAAGTATGGGAGTAACAAATTTTATGTGGAGTAATATAAAATAAAAGAACATAGATGATGCATGTGCATTACAGTAAAAAGTAGTTAGCTGAAGTTAATGAGATGGAGCTTGGAAGGAGTTGGCCACTTTCAATTTGACTTGACATTTCGTTGTTATACATTCCCAATTTTATTGAGATTAAGACAATATGGTCCTTTTTTTTTTGATGATATAGTGACTAAAACCTCATAGCTCTTGTGAACAATGAGTGATTCATAATGCTATCTTTTAGTAGTTAGTTTGGATGATCGCACTGATGCTAATAGCTGCTCCATCACGTTGCAGTTGAAGAACATGACAGCATTTATCTGTACTCACTGAAGTTCCTTAAAAAAGATATTATTGCCTTTTATTTCTTTTGTGATTTGGGGATCAATAGCAAGTTAAGATTGATTTTTTTTTATTCATATTCACCTTTGACATTCTCTGCTCTCTCTTGGAGGAGTTATATTCATGTATGCTTTAATGTGGAATCTTTTTATCTTTTCAATCATGTATTCATGCATAAAGGGGGTCTCTTCATCCATTAGTAATCCCTTCTATTTGTAACTGTGGTCCCCTAAAATAAAAGAAAAAAAAAAGAAAAACTATGAATTCTAATAAACATGTTTCCCAACATTAATATGACTGCTAGTCTAGACACGTTCAAGAACTCTATGAAACTCTTTGCTAACAATAGAGAAACTAGATATGTTAAAATTACTTCCTCTGGTCTGCCTCAGCCTCCTCTTTGTAAAATAAGCTGCAGGAGTTCAGCAGCTGCTGCGGCCCTATTTCTGCTTGGAAAACGGCCACCTATGTCTACAGATGCTGCCCAACATATATTGTGCTGGCTGGCATTCAGGACAGCTGCTGTTTAATGTTTTCTGACCGTGGAGATTGTCAAATCTAGCTTTCTACGCCAATAATTGTTGTCAGATGTTCTGGTTTGCTGGAGTTTTCAGCAACTTGATTTGGAAATCTATTCTTAATTTAAGAAGTGGCTAATTTATGGTCGCTGTTACTAGTTTTCAAGAGGTTTTGGATTTCTGGCAACCTGCATTGTAAAGAGAGGAAAAATAGATTGATTATTTTTCTCCAAAGAGACGACAAGTTAAGAATAAATTCCAAAAGCAGGAACCTGATTTCAGGAGGCTTTTAATTCAGCAATTTGAAGGTTGTATGCTGATAAAAACAAAAAGAAAAACAAAAAAGATCAGGAGGGGCTACGATCTGAAGGATCAAGAATTCCAAAACCGTCCTGATAAAGCATGCTGGATAGTGATAGTTGACACCCACCATGCTTTCCGCCAATGCTGAATCTGCCAAGTAATTGAAGACTTATTTTAGGTGCAAGGCTAAAAGAGCAATTTAATCATTTATTACTTATTATTGTTTGGTATAAATAGTGCTTAATATAATTAGGTCTAGGGTATGCGATTGTTAACTGGAGTCTTAGGAGTTAGGGTTTGGAGAGACTTGCATACATCTCAAATTGTAGGTCGATTGTTTTTTTTATTCGTTTTTGTATCGTTTTGTTTTGATACACTGGTGGAATAAAATGTTTAATTTCAGCCCTATTTTCTCTGCAAACGTATCGTTCCTATTAAATTGGTATCAAAGTTGTACATGTTAGTCATGGCGTCCAAGAAATTTTATTCCTCAGAGGAAAAGTCAGAGGGAGAGGTGAGATAAATCATATTGGAATTGAGAAGTGTTTCTCATACATGAAGAGGATATTCACGACCCTGAAACAAATGATGAAGAAGATCGCGGAATTTCAAGGAAACCCTCCATTGCCTGCCATGGAATTGAATGATGGCATCTAAAATGGAGGAGATTGGACAATAGTCGGGTTACGTGGGGGTACCGTCGCTGTCTTAGTTTGATATGGGGTCGTAGGATTGAGTGACGGGGTCTGGAGCAGACTCGAATAGTAGCCACAGGTAGGGATTGTGTGACTGTAGGAGGCTTGGAACAAGCGCGAACTCGAGCGACAACAACGGGTAGGGATTGCGCAACTACAAGAGTCCTGGAATGAGAACGAACTCGATCGAAAGCCACAAGAAGGGAATGCGTGACTACAGGAGGCCTGGAAAGAACGAAAACATCCAGATGGTGTGCAATTTGGGTCCTGAGAATACCGATTCAAAGGAATTTGGTCGGAAAGGATCACATGACACTAGGAAGGCTAGAACAAGGGACAACACGAAAAATGGGACATGGTGTGTGACTTGGGGCTGCCGAAGATCGATTCGAAGGATTTCGGCTTGCAACAGGGAAACATGGTGGGTGGGACCCCGACAAAGGGCCGCATTCAACCGTGCCAGTGTCAGTTGTTGCGGCAACCGTGACAATCCTCCGGGCGGAAGCCAATTCAAGAGCTTATGAGGATGAACAAGCTGATTATGGGGCTAGCTAGACTTGTGGAAGGAGGAAAATCAATATGGGCTGAGAAAGGAAACCCAACCACATTTTCTTGGGTGGAATGAGTTATGGTCGAGGAAATTGGGGAGTAGACTCACACATTAGGAGGCTGAAGATGTTGATCTTTAGAGGAGAGGAGGCCTATGGTTTAGTTTATCGTGTGAAGAGATACTTTGTTGCTACCGAGACGGAGGAAAAAAAGTTGATGGCGGTGGCCTCGTGGTTGGAAGAGAATGCTCCAAAGTGGTATCAAGGAAGAAAAGTTGATGACGGAGGAAGACTGATTGTTGGAGCATTTCAGAACAACGTGAGAAGGTGATTTGCATGAGTAGTTTTTTTGCTTTTGTCAAGAAGTATCTGTGATGGATTATAGAGAGAAATTTGAGATGCTATCCGACCGTGTAAGAGAAATACCTGAAGCATTATTGAAAGGAAACTTCATAGAGTTTAGACTCGAAATTCGAGCAGCCGCTTCGTTTGCTGAAACAATGAGGATTGGGGGAAACTATGAAGTTAATGCAATTCGCTGAAGATAATAATGTAACGGAATGTGATAATAGTAGCAACACAAGTGGAGTGTCATACTGAAATACAATCATGACAATGCTAAAAACTTAAATAGAAGGATTCCAAAGGGAGGGTCCACAAGACAGGAATAATGAGCCACGACCTGAGGCGATATTCAAACGCCTTACAGAGACAGAGATTCAAGAGAAGGAAACCAAGAGGTTTTGTTTTCAGTGTAATAAGAAATTTATCCTATGACGTCGTTGCAAACTGTATATGTTCTCACAGTGTGTGACAAGGAGGAGGCAGAGGATGAAGAAACAGTGGAGGTTGTGGTGGAGTAATACCTTCACTTGGATGTGGCAGAAGTCTTATTGAACTCAGTTGTGAGGTTAACACCAATCCGTACTATGAAATTTCGAGGACAGATCAGTGATCAGGGCTTAATGATGTTGGTTGATGTTGGGGCCACGCACAACATAATCTCTATTCAAGTAGTAAAGCAATTGGGGGCATGAGATGATTGACACGGGAAGTTCTGAAGCAATGATGGGAATGTGACAGGTGGAGAAGAGCAAGGGAGTTTGTAAATGGGTGATTTTGACACTGAAAGACATTAGTATTTTCTCTTTGCTATGGAATATTTTTTGTTATTAGATGAATTAGAAACTCCTAATAATGAAGTTTTAGGGGAGAGACAAGACGGTGGTACTTCACAGTGACCCTAGTTTTTGCAAGACCTTGGTGACACTTAAGGTCATGGTTGGGGCAATCCAGGATGCAAGGTTGGGATTCTTTATCAAGTTGTATAGTATGGAAGAGACATGATCCAAAGTTGGTGCATATTCCAACATCTATCCAACAACTCTTACAATAATTTGTAGAAGTTTTTTGTTGTCATGCAAATTACCACCTCGAAAGGAACATAAGCATGCAATAAATCTAAGACCATGGGTTTCTCCCACAAGTGTGCATCCATATCACTTCTCAGGTATAGAAGGACAAGATTAATAAATTTATCTGAGAGAGTTTGGAGGCCGGGATCTTAAAGCATAGTGTGAACCTCTTCTCATGCCCCATCTTGCTAGGAAAGAAAGATCGGGTTTGGCGTTTCTATGTGAATTAACGGGCAGTGAATAAAGAAACAATACCTCTTAAACTTCCTTTCCTTATGATTGATGAGCTATTGTGCGAGTTGTTTGAGGCCGCAATATCCTCCAAGATTGACTTGAATTTAGAATATCATCAGATTCAATTGTGGTCAATCAATGCGTACAAGACTGCTTTTCAAACTTATGAAGGTCACTATAAATTTCTGGATATGTCATTCATGCTCACCAAGCCACGTACATTTCAATCACCGATGAATAAAGTATTTCAGTCTTTCCTAGGTAAGTTTGTGTCGGTGTTTTTTGACGATATCCTAGTGTACAGTCATTCCTTGGAAGATCACATTTATCATTTGAAGGAGGTGTCAACGGTACTCGACGAGCACGAGCTCTACACTAACTTAAAGAAGTGTTTTTTTGTCCAGTCAAAGGTGTACTCAAAACATGTGGTGTCGGTTGCAGGGGTGTCGGTGGATCCACCGAAAGTGAGGACTATGTTGGATTGTTCACTACCTAAGACCTTAAAGAGGTTGAGATGATTTCTAGAATTTACAGGATACTGGAAGTTTGTGAAGGGTTATAGCTTGATTGCATGGCTGCTAATGGAGCAATTGAAGAATGATAATTTTCCATGGGGGGAAGCGAAAGCTCAGGTTTTTGAGAAGTTAAAAAATGCTATGACGAGTTTATCACTGCTGGTGTTATCTAACTTCAACCAACCATTCATTATAGAGATGGATGCTTCAGGTTATGGGTTAGGCGTAGTCTTCATACAATGTTAATGACCTATCGCTTATTTCTGTCAAATGTTGATGGTAAGAGCTAGACTCTAGTCAGTTTGTGAGCAAGCTTGTGGCAATTGTGCTCGCCTTTCAGCAATGACAACTTTATTTGTTGAGGTGGTGTTTTATAATACACATAGATCAATGCAACCTTAAATCTCTGTTAGAACAATGTATGGTGACTGAGTAACATTAAAGGTGACTATCTAAGCTATTGGGGTATAACTTTGAGATTCAAAATCGCCCGTGATTAGATAATGAGTTTATCGATGTCTTATCACGATGGATAGAGAAAGCTCAATTGTTGGCATTATCAGTTTCCTTTGGTTTTAGATTTGAAAGTCCTAAGACAAGAAAGTGAGGCAGATGGGGAATCGAGCAAGATCCGGTTGACATTAGTGAATGGCGAGAATAACTATCCTGGTTATTCACTGAATGATTGACATTTACTTTATCAGGGATATTGTATGATCCCAAAATTCAAGACAAATACTGAAATTATTGCAGGAGTTACATGACAGTGCTATCGGGGGGCACTTGGATATGCTCAAAACATACCAGAGGATAGCAGTAGATTTGCATTTGGTGGGAATAAGAAAAGATGTGGAGAACATGGTCTCAAGTTTTTATGTGTGCTAGCGGCACAAGTACATGAGGTTAGCGCTTGGAGGGTTCCTACAAGTTCTATCATTATCGTAGAAAGTATGGGAGGAGGTGAAGATGGATTTCATTAAAGGTTCACCTTAGTTTGAAGGAATTACCGTCATCTTTGTGGTGGTGGACCGATTGAGCAAGCATGCTCAATTTTTTCCTTAATACCATCCTTACATTGCTATTTTTATCGCTGTTGTTTTTATACTAGATGCCCGTTTGCAAGGTAATTCAGAATCAATAGTTCCAGATCAAGACAAAATATCTTTTTTAGTCCTTTATAGATGGAGCTGTTTAGAGTGAAAGGGACTATATTGAAGAAAAGTACAACATATCACCCACATACTGATGGACAGTTCGAAGTTATTAATTGAAGTGTGGAGACCTATTTGCATTACTTTGTATCTGACAAGACCAAGTAATGGGCTCGATAGCTACCTTGGGCAAAATATTGGTACATTGGCTCATATCTACAACTCAGAATACTCCTTTTAAGCTCTTTTATGGTTGTGATCCACCACATTTGGTGCATTATGTACACAACACTACGCCGGTGTCTCTAGTGGATCAATATTTAGAAGAGGGACAAGGTGTTGGCAGAACTGAAGGGACATTTATTGAAGGCACAACAATTTATGAAGAAATAGGTCGACAGGCATCAAAGGGTGTGCAATTTGCTATAGGAGACGGGGTGTATCTACAACTTTAACCCTATTGACAAAAGACATTGATAGGACACATAAATGAGAAGCTCTCCACGCGTTATTTTAGTTTTTATGAGATCACGGAGCGCATTGGTGGGGCAACTTATTGTTTAAATTCACTACTTTTGTTGACGCTTTATCTAGTGTTTCACGTGCACAATTGAGATGTGTTATTGGTGATAATCTACCCTTCTTCACTTCTCCCTATCTTGACTAAGGATATGAAAGTTCTGTTGGAGCCACTAAAGTTAAAAAGTGTTCTCCTGCAGACGGTAGCTGGGAAAGAAGAGTTGATTAAAAGGAAATGATTGCAATATTAAGTCGTTATGTGGGAGCCATATGACTTGATCAATCAACAATTTTCTCTTTCCACCTCGAGGACAATGTGTGTTATTGGGAGTGGGGTAATGTTAGACCGGTACCTTCGTGCTTTTTGCCACATTGAGCCTGCCAAATAATCTGAAGGCTTTTTTTAGGTGCAAGGCTAAAAAGACAATTTATTCATTGGTTAGTTATTATTTTTTGGTATAAATAGGGCTTAATATGATTAGGGTTAGGGTATATGATTATTATCTAGAGTTTTAGGAGTTAGGGTTTGAGAGAGACTTGCCTAACTCTCGAATTATAGGCCTATTTTTTGTATTCGGGATTATATTATTTATTTTTGGTACGAGTAGAATAGAATCTATTATTTTTGCCTAATTTTTTGCGGAAACTTATCTCGTTCCTCTCAGATAGCTGTTAATATGCTTTTGGCTGCCTCTTGAAACATATTGCATTGGTCATTTTTTGCGCTTGTTCAATGCCAGATATCCATAGAATGCAAATAGCCACCAAGTATCTTGAATTGAATCTCTTAGGATAGTAAGAATAATGGACGACCCTTTTCTCCAATTGGGAATAAGCCACTGGACAGCTATTTGGGGGTTGATTTTGAGTGCTGGAATTAATTTTGGCAATGTCTTGGAGCTATTTTAATTTCCAACTTTTAAAATAATGTGTGTTGTGTCTGTTTTGGATTTCCTGCAGTTGGAATACGCGTAGACAACCACTGGATGTGCACAAATAGGGTTCAAGAATGCTTTGGGGGAGAGAGAGAAGTTTGGGTGATTGATTGTGGCAAAATCCTGGACTCCGCCACCACTCCTCTGCCCACACCTCTCCACAAATGGGTAATCCACCTCAAAATAAGGAATCCTCCCTTCAATTTAGGGAAAAGCAGAAACTCATTTTTTCTAAAGGAAGGTCAATTTAAAGTTAAGCTATCACAAATAATGCCTCTCTAAGAAGGAAAATAAAGGAGGTCCTCAAATAAATAAATAATTAATTATTAAAAACCCCTCCTAACACTATGTCACCTCCCTCCACTTCCATGCAAGGGCAGTTGGGCATAAACCAATAGCACAGTTAGAGTTTGTGGTTCTCTTCTTAATGAAGAAAAGCTTTCTAATTTGAAGCTCCAAAAATGCATTTTGTTTGCAGTGTCCACTATAATGAAATCTTTTCCAGTTAATTCCTTATATGCAATTCTCCTCTCTTGAATTAAAACATTAAACCTCATTTCTTGGGTGCATTCTTCACATGTGGATTGCTTTATTGGCTTTTTATCTTCTTATATGGGCATTATCGGGAAGAAGAGAAGGATGTATGACAAAGGGTTGCAAGATGTGTGTTTGGCTAGGAGTAAAGGGAATCTATCAATTGAGGGTGAGAGCTAATCCTGAATTGATAGATAATCGAGAGACAAGAGGGAAGACCAAGAACCTCTCTTGCACAAAAAAAGTAAATTATCTTTAAGAACTTGCTTTGCTAGATCCTTATCCGCAAACCTCAACTTGCTGATTGATGATAACAAAGTAGATTATGGCTTTTAGGTTCTTGTGCATCAGGAAGATATATGTATTTTTTTCTTTTTTCTGAGTTGATATGGTTGTTCAGTGGCTGTTACATCCCAGCAAACTTGGATTTTGTTGTAAAATGGTGGAGCTTTTGAGCTGTAACCTATATAATTCTGATTGCAGGACATGGTTATCTTCCTCCTTCTAGATCACCTTCAATTAGGAAAGAATTGTTGGAATTTTTACTCGAAGATTCTAAAATTTCACTCTCACAAGTGTCAAAAAAGTTCAAATCTTTTTCTGGAAATTTACCAAACCTTTTCTATATCCTTTACTTGGACACTGAAGCAGCTCTGGATGTTCTACAGTGTGCTTTCAATGAAGCAGAACATATTAAAGATCCGTCAGATCTTGGCCAACCAGCTTCTCATGTAGATCTAGAAAATAAACATGAACTTGAGTATTCAAAAAGCCAATATTCAATGGTGCAAAGTATTGCAAATGCACTAATATCTATTATTGACTTGGAATCTGACATTGTTTGGTTCTTTGAGATGGATTGCAATGAAGATGTCTGGCCTTTGAAAAAAGATGTTTATTTTATACTAGACTTCATAGCGTACCTTGTTGCAAGTAAAAAAGCCACAATTTCTGCGAGAGTATTGATGCATATTGTTGAATATTTGACATTACATGATCACAGTCAGAAAGATAGCGATTCTATAAAGGAAAGACGGCTACTTTCTGTTTTGAAGGCAGTACCTCAGGAAATTTGGGATACTTATTTTGTTTTGCCTCTCTGCATGGAGGCTAAATTCTATCAGGCATGTTAAAGAAATTTCCTATCATTCAGACTTACGTCGATTTTTTGACTAATATATTTATGTTGTTGGGCTTAATTGTTAGATTTGAACCTAGTAATGTTGTCTGCTTCCTTTTTGAATTGATTTTCAGGCATGTGGCTTTATTCATTACATCAGAGGGGAGTATGTTGATGCCCTAGATAGCTATATGCAGGATTTGGATGAGCCCATCCATGCATTTTCTTTTATTAGCAAGTTGTTCTTGCAACTAGACAATACGAAAGCTTTATTATTTCAAGCAGCAGTTATTTCCCGTTTTCCTGAGCTGGTTAAACTTAGCAGGTAAAGAAGCCTGTCTGCGTTTGTGTTCTTCTTCATCTCATTGTAACTGTACCTCCTTATTTTCCCTTTTGAACACCGCTTATTTATATTGGGTATTTTTTTTGGTTAATTATAATCAGTTTACGTCCTGCTCATATCCTTTTGCGCTCCTTGTTGCAGGGAATGCACATTTTTCTTAGCTATTGACCAACTTGATATTGAGATGCAGAATATTCTTTCACAGCTTCATTCTCATCCACAGAGCCTTTTTCTTTTCTTGAAGACTTTGATTGATTTTCACATATCTGGCACTCTCAACTTTCCTGTGCCTGAAACTGCTCTTGTCGCAAATTATCCTAATGTTAGAATGAGGGATTCACTTATTGATATTGCAGATTACTTGGAGAAACTATCAAATTTCCCAAAGCTTTTGCATCATGACAAAATTCAAGTGACTGATGAGATGGCAGAGCTGTATTTAGAGGTTAGTTTTGAAATCCATAATTCCATGAAATATTGAGGATTCCTTTTTGGTGCTAGCCCATTACAGATGAGTGGTCTCAGTTTTGAAATTCATTTAGGCATTATTTGGCTGGTTGTTTTGAAAATACATGTATTTAAGAAATACAAGCTGTTTGAAATGCAAGCCTTTTAGAAATGTAACAGTCTTTTGGTTGGATGTAAAACAAATGCATTTTTTATATTTTTATTCTAATACATTTTAAATGCATTGAAATGTGAAAAAAGGCGATGACAACAGGTGTTTTAGGCGGGCAGGCAATGATGTTAGACAGGAAGTGAGGGCAGGAATTACAAGCAGGCATAATGCCTGATTGTAACATCACTCGATTTGGGTGATTTCCACACATAGGGAAAATATAACTTTCGGGATATTTCAAATCCCTCAAACTTTTACTTCATATTTCTTGTACTTCATAACAAATACCAAAAAATTGAAATGCTTGAAAATAAAATGTAGTGCCCTACTAAGTTAAGCTAACAGCTCTTAAGTAGCGAGGATTCTTTTTATCTGCTTGTTGAAATAAATATAAAAACTGGCTATCATATTCTTTTAAATTTCTTCTCATCTTAGAGTGCCACCTGTTAGATACATGATTTTCATTGTGGGTTGACTTGAAAATTTTAACATCATACAGATGTGAATGCTGAGGATATCTTTTGGCCCATAAAATGCTATTATTCGATAATGGCAAATTTGAGAGTGGATGTTAGAATTGTAGTCGAAATATCTTGATTTTTGGAAAAAGGAAGAATTTGATTTAGAGGAAGAATGGAAGAGAGAAATTATTAAAAAGCATATGAGAAAAGGGTACAAATGAATGCCCTTACAAGTAGCAACGATTGTATGAAGATACCCAAATGAGGATGTCAAAGAAATACCATATTTTTACTCCATCACTAGCTATTTGAATTATATGACACTATTTATAATTATTTACCTTAATTAAAATGAACCTAAATGATAATAATACTTTAAACATTAATATTTTAAATAATGAAATATGTGAATGACGGTACAATACATTAAATCACATTTAAAAAACATTTTTTATGACTAAGCATTGAGGTAGATGACACCACCTCAATTGTATTAAGAAGTTTATTTTGAAGTGTTGAGATGTTAGAAGAAGAATTGAAGATCCTCACTAATATTTTAGAGCTAGTAAGATTGATTTTGTAGAGAAACAAATGAGAAACATATTGGATGTGATGAATAAAAAATCCATCTTTAGAAGTGAGAGTCAAAGGAGACAAAGAACAATCGCTATCATCAACTATATTACTAGTATGCTCTTATCGTATGTTATTGAGCCCACCATCACGACACTTTTGTGATTTATGCCCTTATTTGTTTTGATTGATTTGCTTGAGTTGAGTTGGTTGGGTTATCTCAGGTTAATCATGCTTGACTTACTCAAATCAGATTGAATAAGTTTGATCAGCTAAAGGTGGTTGGATAAAATTTTGAAGGGGTTGCTTGGCCAGCAGAAAGTAATGCAATGTATAATAAATGTAATGTAGGAGTAATGTATTGTTTTTGGAATACTTTGGAGTTAGTTTAGTTCATTATAAAATAAATGGACGAATTTAATTTTCTTTGTTTGATTTGATGTAAAATGTAAATAATGTATTTCAATGTAAAAAATTAATGCGTTGGCGGTGGTCTGAGGAGGCGGTGGTCGTGGCGACGCCTGCTGCGACAGGAGATACTTTAAATTGAGGTATGAAAATTGGCCAAATTGGATGAATTTCAAATACAAAGAAAATGAACCAAGGGTTGAATTTCAAATACATTGTTATTTTACATTGAATTTCAAATTCTTCTAAATAAACAGCTGAATTTTCAAATTCCCTATATTCGGCATGCAATGCACAAGTAATATTGTCAACCAAATAACCTCTAAAGAAAAAGTGATAGGAGATATGGATGATAGTTTGAAGTCAAAAATTGAATCGAGATTCTCAAATTCAATTTTACAATTTAAAATTGAAATTGAGGATTAATTTAGATATTTTGGTGGTGGAATTGTGAAGGATAGTATGAATGTTATTGTGGAGGGAATCTCCAATAATATAATGGAGGGCATTGTGGAGGATAGTGATATTATGCTTGCATAAATAAAGAATGTGATGTCTGCATTTTATTTTCAAATCAAATTTAAATTTTTTTTTAAATTTAAGAATATAAATATTCAATTTTAACATTTAAAATTCAACAACAACAACAACAAAACCTTTATCCCACTAAGTGTGGTCGGTTACATGAATCCTTTTTCTCCATCGCGTCCTAGTCAGTGCCATATTTTCATTTAGTTATAATAAATTAAGATTATTTTTTATACAATATAGCCAGGTCATCCTAGGTCTACCTCTGCCTTTCTTAACATAAGTCGAGTCTAAAACATCTACTCTTCTAATCGGATCATCAGATGGTCGACATTTAATGTGACCAAACCATCTAAGACGACTCTCTCTAATTTTGTCCGTCACTGGAGCTACACCAACCCTATCACGGATGTATTCATTTCGCATTGTCTCTAAGTGTAAATCCACTCATCCACTTAACAATTCTAATCTCGGAAACACTTAGTTTTATGCTTCTGTTTTAAAGGCCAACATTTCAAATTCAATTAAAAAAAAAATCTAAAATCTAAATTTTACGACCTTATTTTTATTGAGTTCTTTTGCAGTTGATAAAATGGAGTGGTGGAAAGAGGTGAAGGAAGAAGGCTTTTGATGCAGTGATGCAATAAAATTATAAAAAAAAAGTTGAAACCTTAAGAGGTTCGATTGCACAATATAAACTGGATTTGTGAAGGGAAGATTGCAGAGATGTTGTTTTGGTTTTATATCTCATTTTTATTGCAAACAAGCTTATGAAATTATGGATCTTTGATTTAGGTTTGTGTTTCTATTCTTACTCAAAAAAGTTGGGCATTGTTTGATTTGACTTTATTAATGTCAATATCAAATTATTTTTTTATCATATTCAATGTGGCAAAGATGATACATCGCTTTTTGCTTTCAGTAACAAGATCCATGACACTGGTTGAAAAACTGATATATGCTACAAACCACTAAACCTCAAATAAGTTTGGAGGTTGGCCCTCAGATGTCATATTGATAGTAAATGAACTTTGCTTCTTTGTGTCACTATTGAAAATGGGTTCATTTGTGTTTTGCTAACTTGTTTACATCACATTCACATTTTTCAATATTAATTTCTTTTGAATAATTAAAAAATATAAGACTAATAAAGAATGTATGACCAAACTGCAGTTGTTGATAATCATGGCCCCCTTCTCCCTTCCGTTTGAATCATGGCTATGGCTTCATTTAGTGAAAGTAAATTCTCTTTTTTGAAAATTTGTATTATTAGGACATCAAACTTAGCATTTATTCCAACTTGAAAATTGTAAGTCGACTTAATTCAACAAACTTTTTAGGGAGAATTGCATCTCTTTTGTGTTTCATTTGGATGCATTGATGATGGTTTTTCCATTGCCAAATGCCTTGCACTATATTGGAATATTTTGTGATAAATCATCTTCAATGCTTTTTGGATGAGATCTTAGTGTTGATCTCATATATTTTGGCTGCATCATGGAATTTTGATTTCTCTTGATTTATCATATTCCATATTATCTTTGTTGAATGAAGAAACGTGCGGGTATTACTTATTTTAGAACTGTAGAGTTCCATAGCCAGTGCAGGTATTACTTATCTTAGGACTTAGTTTAGTGTTCATCCCAAGTGGTGAACGTGGAATTGCTTTGTTGAGGTCTAAAGGCAAGCAAATGAACCAACTTTTCTCCTCCTTTTAGGAAGGTTTGAACTAGTTGCGTCAAGTTTAATACAAATATCTACGTATATTCCATCCAATTCTTATATATTCAATTATCTAACACCTAAAATTTGATATTTACATACATATCACTAAAATCTTTGACATCACGTGAAAATTATCACTATGACTAACTTTTTAATAGTAAAATACATCTTATTATGCATTGTTTTTTAATAACAATGTGTTATAAATGTAAATATCAAATTTTAGGTGCTAGATATGTAAAATAATAAGAATTGTGCGGTAGGAATGTAAATTTCCATTTTAAATAATTTTTTTATTCAGACAATATGTTGAGTGTATATTTTGCAATTCTCCTATTGATTTTATCCAAGGGAACATGAGTATTGTTATTGTCCTTGGGAATAAAAATTGTGATAGTTATTGGTTGCAAAAAGAGAGAATTATAGAAAGAAGATTGCAGCTATGCAGTTCACAATTATGTCAAAATTGGGCGGAAGAAAGAGAACTGCAATAATGAAAGCTACATGATCATAGCAACACAACAATAAAAGATTGTGTCTTATGGGAATAAAAAGAAAAAAAAAGGCCTAAATCTCTTATACTATGGATGGAATTAGAAATAATTGGCTGTTCATTGCATTCCATTATTTGTGCAATATTTATCTAATCCTACAAGTGTTAATAATTGAAAATATTTAAAATAAAAATATTAATTACAGAGTAATTATTATAGTCTCATGAATTGGTCAGATGGCATCAAATGATCTTATGGTCCAGAAGATTGCAATGGAAAGAAGGAATAGGGCAAGGTGGAAAGCAAGATGGAAAATGAAATACATGCAGTATTTGCATATGTTTTTTTTTGTTTTAAAATCTTTATTGTATAACAGCTGTTTAATCAAACAAGTAAAAACCTGTTATTATTTGCCCTTGCCTGTTCAATAATTTTCACAAGCTTTTTCCAAATCATTTTGCTGTTTGGTCCATCAATTACTGTCAAACTTAAATAGTGTTCTTTTATTAGTATGAAAATTTGATCGTGTTCTATATATAAATGAATTAAGCTTCACAGATATGCTTATTCATCTAATGCAGTTATGCGGTACCTCTCTTTTTTCTTGCATCAGTAAAGTTTTAGTTATTGTTGACCATATGATTATTATTATTTTTTTTGGCATAATATATTTTTGCTAGTTCACTTGGTATAGTTTATCACCTATATTTATATTGAAATGTCTTATATTGTTAATGATATTTTTCCTTTGCTGTAATGGGACAACAAAATTAGTGTTATAAAAGGTTTCTCTCTAGCTTAATAAGAACTGATGTTAGAGTATTTTTCTCTTATTAAAGTAGATGTTTATTTTAATATAATGATGCTCCAACCACATCTTGTGCCGTATAAAATTAATCTCTTTTTTATAAATGCAGCTTTTGTGCCAGTTTGAACGAAACTCTGTTCTTAAGTTTTTGGAGACGTTTGATAACTATAGACTGGAGCACTGTTTGAGACTCTGTCAAGAGTATGGTGTTACAGATGCGGCTGCATTTTTGCTGGAACGAGTTGGTGATGTTGGGAGTGCTTTAGTAGTTCTAATGTCTGGACTTGATGAAAAAATTGAATTACTTGTTTTTGCTGTGGTCAATAAATTCTCTGACGCTACTTCAAGAAATATGTCTGAGACAGAGCAACTTGCTGATGCCTTGAAACTTACAGAGGTTTGTAAATGACTTCTGTGCTCTGTTTTAAAGCGGTTTAAGCTTTTATCCTGGGGGTAAGAACAGCATTGCTGGTTTATGTTCTTCAGGCTTATGCAGTGCATGATGTTTTACGTGCCTCAGTTGGCTTATGCCAAAGAAACACTCAACGTTTGGATCAACAAGAATCAGAATCTCTTTGGTTTCGGTTATTTGACTCGTAAGCACAATTTTTTTGAAGCTGATTTAGGTTTGGCCGTGTAGATTGTTGAATTCATTTTTCCTTACAATTCTGTCACACGTTATTATCAAAGATTTTTTGCAATTTTTTTTTTCTTTAAACTCTCTTCTCTATATTTTCCTCTAAAATTTTAGAGCAGGCATTGTTGGAGTTAGATCTTAGAAGGAAGTTATTTTGTGTATATTACATATGTAGAATTACTTTGAAAATTGGTGTGTGTACTAGTGAATCACCTGTACACATCCCTGCACATACTAAATTCTTAGTGTGCAACAACAAATTCTTGGCATGCATAGGTGGAGTGGTTTTACACCAGGAATTTGATGTCTACAAGGTCGATAGCTGATAATTTTATTTGCAATGCAAAACTTGCTTCATAATTTTTAAATTTTAATGGAGTAGAAATAAAAAATGATTTTCTTTGACTTGGGGTGGCTGTTAATATTGGTTTGATTCTAACTCAAAATCAAGTCAAAGCATGTAGTAATACAAATTTTTGTGTCTATATATACTTACATTTATATATCACAAGTATATAATTTATAAATACACTTATATTTCATACATACATGGGGTGCTTAAGTACATGAATATATATTTCTATGTAAATAATCTCTTTTAGAAATTTAAAAGTTATTTTATAATTAGTCTTGGCTTGAGCGGAATTCAAAATTTTGATTTCGCTTTAAGTATGACTAGCTTGAACTTGAATTGATACCAACAAATGTGTGTGAAAGAGCGTGCATATGACATGTGCAAGACAAATCTGTACATGTGATTGTAAATTCTTTGCATGTACCTTTCCGTATTTTATTCAATGTGTGTGTCTGTTATGCACCTAATTATTTCTTATTAGAATATCCTATCTCAGACATTTGACTTCTAAAGTTATTTTCCAATTATTTATTTAAAGTAAATTGTGTTTATTTTTTTAATTGTGGTTTCTTTCATTATTGGCGATTCTTGTCATGCTCTCTTGCATATAAGTGATATGTGGATTTATTTAGTTCATGTCAATTTTGGATTTGTAAATTTTGATATCATTAACAACCTCCAATACCCTTCATTTAGAATAGCATTGTGGTGCTATTGTAAGGATATGTTATTCACGTTTTAGGCTTTGTATTTGTGCTTGTTTTATTTATTCTATTGGAATATCCTTTTCCTATTGAAATTAGTGTTGATTTTGTTTAATTGTATATCTAATTTTTAAATGTTAGTTTTATGCAGGTTCTCTGAGCCACTTAGCAGATTCTGCAGCTGCAAGGAAGCTCCTGAAGGGAAAACCGATCATACCAAATTGATTGCTGGTTCCAAGTCATTTGTTGTCACTAATGAATTATTGTCTCGATACAAGCTTTCAAAGCTCAAGAAATGTGATAATATTTTGAAAAGACTATTTTCCCAATTTATTGGAGAAATCATGGAGGGAATGGCAGGATATGTACCCCTTTCCGCAGTAATGCTGAAGTTCCTTTCAGACAATAGAAATCAAGAGTTTGGTGATTTTAAAATGACAATTCTGAAAATGTTGGGAAGTTACAACTATGAGAGAAGAATACTGGTATTTCCAATTAAACATAATCTGCTGTATTTCTGTAACATCTTTGATGTTTGAGAATTTAACTAACATACCACAAAATTCTTATGTATTTACATATCTATCACCTAATGTTTGATATATATATATAGATAGATAGATAGATAGATAGATAGATAGATATGCACATTTATAACACTTTGGTGCTATAAATCTATGCATGAAATGGTGTATTTCACATTTATAATGTTAATAAGAGTGTATTTTTGATGTGATGTTGAAGATTTGAGTGTTATGCATGTAAATAGGAAAGTTTAGGTGTTAAGTATGCAAAATATATAAAAATAGTGTGGTATGAATGTAGATGCCGCTTGATGTTTTCTTAGTTCGTTTTTGGATCTGCAGCTTACTAAGGCGCCTTCTATTTGTAATACTAACTTCGGGTGGATATGCTTAGCAGTCGTTGCCCATTTGTGCTCTCTTTTTTCATTTGATAAGTTAATAGAAATATTTTGGTACTGAACAGTATTTCATTTTTAGTATTTTGTCTATTGTTTTGAATGTATCACACTCTAGATCCTTGAGTTGAAGGAGCCTTGTAAAGGATTGGGATGCTTTCGTGAAAAATTTGGCAGTTTGGGCACTTGCCAATTTCCAATGATATCTCTCCTTATAAAATATCTATAATGAGTTTGACATTTACATGCATGCCACACAGTTATTTATTTACATATCTAACTCCTAATCTTTCATGTTTACATTCATAACACTCAAATCTTTAGCATTAATAACTTTTTAAAAGTTAAATACATCTTTTCAAGCACAGGTACGACACCGAGGTGGCTTGATTCTAAATATCAAATTTTGGGTGTTAGATATGTAAATATATAAAAGCACAGGTTTATGAAACCGAGGTGGCTTGATTCTAAATATCAAATTTTTGGTGTTAGATATGTAAATATATAATAATTGTGTGGTATGTATTTAAATTTCCCTATAATGAATTGCTTAAGTTAAACTACATACGTTAAAATTTCCATTTCGACCTACTTCAAGATTTTATGTGAAAAGTCTAGTTTCATTTTCCTAACATGTTTTTCCCATATTCATTGTTATTGTTCCTTTTAGTTATGCATCTCATACTTAAACTGCATTTTCTCTATTCTCTAGGATACAGCCAAATCATTAATAGAAGATGACACATTCTATACCATGGGCGTTCTAAAAAAGGGAGCTTTGCATGCTTTGGCACCACAAACTCTGACCTGCTGCTTCTGTGACTTGCCTCTTACAAAGGTATCGTCTTCTTCCGGGATTCGAGTATTTAACTGTGGACATTCGATCCATCTCCACTGCGAGTCCGGAGAAAACGAACACCATTGCACAATTTCTGCAGTTATGTGCCCTGTTTGTCAGATTAAGAAAAACCCAAAACCAAGAAGTAAAGCAGCTATCACTGAGAAAGGATTAGTTAATAATGTTATCTCAACCCCAAGAAACTCTAGCTTGCAACATCTGCATGAAACTGATTTGATAGATAAGCCCTATGGCCTCCAGCACATTTCTAGGGTATGAGAAAGTAATAGTTTTGTTCGACTAAAATTACTTATTACACTTTTTCTTGCTTTACTAACTTATCATTGCATGACCTCTATCCAGTTTGATATCTTGAACAATCTCGAGAAAAATAAGTCTCTCCATATGAATATTTTACCTCAGTTGAGGCTTGCGCCGCCGGCCATTTACCATGAAAAAGTCCTGAAGGGACCGGTTTCGTTGACAAGGGAGATGCAAGATACACCGCCGAAGAAGGAGAAGCTGGCTAAACGCCGATTTCCCTTAAAATCCAGTTTCTTTGGTGCACACCTGCTCTATCTTTTACATTATTTTAGTTAACTGCGTTGCATTAATGTTTCTACAATTTTTGCAGGAATGGAGAGAAATAAAGTGCGCTAAAACTTGCTTTCAATAGTTGGCAGGTTAGTTTTGACTTTGGTTTTCCTGTCCTCCTAAGCATATCTTAGTATATGGCTTGTTCATTTTTTTTTAGCCCTCAAGTCCGGTAAAAAACTGAAAAGGAATGTACATGAAGTTTGCCCATTTGAATCCAACCTTGATAGTGTAGGGGAGGGTATAGAATTGAAGTTAGAAGTGTTAGCTAAATTTTGCTTTGTATTTAGAGTTGTGAATAATACAAATGTACAGTAGCGGTATGTACTAGGAATAAATTAATACTTCGCCCTTCATTCAAATTTTGTAATGCATAAATTGTATTGTTCTTGTACAGTGTAGTTCAACTGGGGAGGACTGTTCTTCAATCTGTTATTTTGAAACTGTTATATATATATAGTGAGTGTCTCATGCACTGTATCACCAGGTCAGCTGGTAGAGCATCCTCTTAGGCGGTGTCAGTCCCCTCTGGTTTGGGGTTCGAATCACCTCGTGTTTAGGGTGTGGTACTCAAATGTTTAGGCGCATTAGGGATGATCAGGGCTCAACTAATAGCCTCTAGCCATTCCTTTTACTATATATATATATATATATATATATATATATATATATATATATATATATATATATATATATATATATATATAGTAAGTCCATGATTTAATGTGGCGAGTTGTGATAATTAGTAACAGTGCTTTTAAATATAGCCTTGCATATAAATAATACATAAAATTTTTAATATTATATCAAAAGTATTGTCATTACTAACTTTTTTAGAAGCCTTTTCATGTATAAATATGATATGCTGTGTCAGTTTCTAGCATCGAAAATTATATTTATAATTATAAATTCATTACAATTTGGTTGATTATTCATCGAATTTTCATCTCTGAATGTAATTAAAGGGTTGTTTTGAGTATTTCCAAAAATAAAAATGGGGCATTGTATGCATAAGGTTTAATGCTTATGATTTACGCATAGAACACCTAAAAGTCACCTTTATTACATTTATGCCACCAAATTTTGCCACAAAAAATTTCATCAATTTAAACGTGAAATATGCCTTTTCATGCCTAAAACGCATGTAAAAAATTGAATTTTAGATGTAAATAAATAGGAATAAAGTGGTATGCATGTAAATCTTCAAAAATAAATAAAATAAAAATCCCATGCATTCAGTTTGTAACACTTCAGTTAATTATCTTAATTTTCCTACCTCTTTTAGGCTATTCATATATAAATTAATATAGCATGATTTGTTTACATTTGGCTAGGGGTGTAAAGCTCAGCTCGTGTTCGGCTCGTTTATATTTCGAGCTCAAAAAGTGTGT
Source organism: Phalaenopsis aphrodite (assembly GCA_003013225.1). NCBI lineage: Eukaryota > Viridiplantae > Streptophyta > Magnoliopsida > Asparagales > Orchidaceae > Phalaenopsis > Phalaenopsis aphrodite. The sequence goes on from NEWO01000114.1 coordinate 908,718, forward strand.
TCGTGTTCGGCTTGTTCGTTTAGCAAGCCGAACATGAGTCGTTCAGGAACAAAAAAGTTGTTTTGACAAGCCTAATAAGATAGCCATAAGATGTTAAGGATTGGGATAAGATTTAAAGATTATTGTTTATGTTAAAACATCATTTGAATCTAATTTAATAATTTTTATTCTATTTTCTTAATTAATACTTATAATTGATTATAAATCTTTATAGTCTTGTAGTCAATTTAGTTTTTTTAAAAATACTACTCATCAAAGATATATATAATTGATCAGTAGTATTTCGAGCCAAAAGGAACCGAACACGAATAAACAAATCTTTGTTCATGTTCAACTCGCTAACTTAGCGAAAGAGTCAAACACGAGCTTCTTAGCGAGTCGAACATGAGCCGTTCACAAACGAGCCATTTTGACAGCCCTACATTTAGCGTAGCTCAATTGTGCTTCTCTATTTATCTCTACAGACTTCAAAACTGAGGTTTTTAGTTGGGCCGATTGAAAACATGCAATGCATAGTTTTAACGATCATTCATGTATTTGCATTAGTCCTTCACCTGTTAGCCACGAACGACATGTCGGCCCTGGCCTGACTAATTCAGAAATTACATAAAAATTCATTCAGACATCAAATTTGGGTTCATTTAATTTAAGAGCAATTCAGTAAAAATAGGAGGGAGTATCTACAATATCAACATCTTGAGGCATTTACATTCATACCCCATAATTCACGTCTTTACATATCTAAAAACTAAAACTTCATATTTGCATTTACATGCACGTCACTTGAATCATTAACATCACAACAAAAACACCACAATCACCATCACATTAAAAGTAAAATATACCTTTTTCATGCACAAGTTTATGTCACAAGTGTTATAAATGTAAATATCAAGCTTCAGGTGCAATTAGATTTGTATCAAAAACACATTTTTTTCCCCATTTCCATAAAAACAAATGTCAGAACACTTCAAATCTTAATATAGCAGGATATAATACAAAGAAAGAGATATTGGCCCAAAAAAAAAAAAAAAAAACAAAAACAAAAACAAAAGTAGAAAAGAAAATAGGGTAAATATCAAATGGAAAAATGCCATATTGTTCCTTGATCCTCTCCACAGAGCTGATGGACCTCCTCCATTCTCTCCACTGATTTGCAGATGCCACTGCAGCTCCAATCGAATGAAGCAGCACAGGCGTTCCCAGCTTGGGCCTTCCACTCACAGTCTGTCCTCCCATTAATTCATGTCACAAAATTACATTAGTCTCATCTTCAAAATAATTCTTCCATGAAAATATGTATACAGAGTAAAAACAGGAACCAAGCAATAGAAATCACATCAAAAATTAATTGGGTAGATGTACTGTTACTGAGGTAAGCCCCGGGGGAGCATTTACATACATACCTAACATCTACGCTATGCTTTTTTACATTTATATCATCCAAAATTTTCCACCAGAAAAATATCACCCTTTTAACTTGAGAAAAGTAAAATACACCATTTCATGCACACGTAAGGCGGTATTTATGTAAAAATTAAAACTTAGGCGTTGATGGATATGTAAATACATAGGAATTGAGTGATATGTACGTAAATCTTCGATCTTTGTAATCGTTACCTGGAGGTGTTCCACAGCACATACTCCTCTCATCAATATGCTCAACATCAAGACCAATAAACCAAGAACCCAAAGAAACATCTTCATTAGCATATCTATGCAGTATATGCCTGCAGGATTACAAGTCAACGTAAAATGAGATAGTCAACGCCTCAGAGTCAAAATTATTATAGTAAGTCAAACTCACCGATTGGCTGATATGTAAGTTGCCAGATCCTTGGAAATAGCGTATAATTGTCCTGTTGCATGCCTGAAATATTTGTTGCCATCTTCGCCAAATTTCCAGTACTCTGGTTCATGGTATTTGACTCCCCTACAAAGATTAGGACAAAAATGCTATTTTGATAATTTATTTGTGTAAAAAAATTTGTTTTGAAAGAGCATAATGAATAAAATAAAGATTTATGTGGTAGTTTGATGTAAAAAGGAGTTAGTGATGAAAAAGATGCAGAGAGGAAGAAGATAAGCTTGGATGAGACTTCTAATGGCACTTAGAATTACTGGATTATACATATAGATATTAGAAAATAATATTTATATGATTTTTTCTAAGCTATATATATATATATATATATATATATATATATATAGATAACAAAATTATGATGGAGCATATTGATTAATATTATAAGTAGTTGTGAAATGATCATAAAATTTTCAATTAAAATAAAAATAAAACAAGATACATATTACATTAATTTCTTTAGTAGTGGATATGAAAATGTTCACAAAGATCTTCAAAGTGTTACTTTGAAATATACTTTTTGTAGAGATATCGTTCTAATGAGTGAGATGTATGTTAAAATAAATGAAAAGTTACAATAATGTTTTAGAAAATAGTTAATTCTATAGACTGTGAAAACAAGGCATCAATATAAGGCCAGGTGACCAAGCTAATATAAATCTCATCGGAGAACGAAGAAGATAAAGAAAACAATGCAAAATAACGGCTATGTTCTACATATAAATATGCATATGTTGGACAATATGAAAGGGAAATTTACAAACCTAGCACACGATCCTTCTGTAATTACATATCTCACACCTAAACTTTCGTATTTACACGCACAACATTTTGGTACTTGAAACTTGCGCATGAAAACGTATTTCTCTTCTAAAAAGCGGCGATAATGCTATTTTTCAGTTGATATTAATGATTTCAATGCTTTGTAAATATGAAAGTTAGGTGTGAGATATGTAAATAAATAAGAATTGTGTGCTACGTATGTTAAATGCCCCAATATTAAACTTCAATTCAGAACTTACTGCTTTGCCAGAACAGGTCCAGACTTCATACAGCCAATATAGGCACGAGGTTTTGATCTGTGGTGCGCTAGATTAGAAGCAAGAACACCTGTTTTGCAGAAATGACATTTGAATACATGATAAGACATATACAATTAAATAAAAATAGATGATGCAGCTTGTTGAAAATTTAAGGAAACCTACCAAGATTTACATGCACATCATCATCTACTTTGATGTAAAAATCAGCATCCCATAGAGTCACAGCCATGGAGAAGTATATTTGAGTTTTTGAAGACAACTCGTGATAACCTTCAACATGATTCTGTAGAAGAAAAATATTTTATTTTCTAATTATTAAGTTTGTTTTTGATAAAAATCTGATAGAATGAAAGCTAAAACACATTTTAGCTGATATTTTCCACATTTAGCTAATAAAGCACACCAGTCTAAGGAAATCCTGATGCTGCACTTCTTCCGCTTCGATAGCACGCTCTAGAACACCCACAGGAGTTGAGCTAAAACATGAGAAAACTCTCAAACATCAATCAAAATGCATGACTAAACATGTATAATTTCATAGTTTTTGCATTTCATTTACATGCATACCAATCTTCAACGGCAAATCAAAAATACAATCATCACTACCTTTCTAAAAGTGAAATTCACCTTTTCATCCATAGGGTTTATGACACCAAAGTGTTTAAGTGTAAATATAAAACTTTAGGTTTTAGATATGTAAATACATAAGATTTGTATGGTATGTATGCAAATTTTCGGAACTAATTTTGTCTAATATTTAAGTACCTGCGGCCAATAACAAAGCGAATTACAATTCCTTTCTCTTGCTCCATTCTTCTAAGATTTTGAACTAATTGAAAGAATCTGAATCAAACCATCCATTCCATCTGGAAAACAGAAGTTTGAAGAATTAAGATATCTAAGTACCTTGAGGCATCCAAGTATTTCTAATTGAATCTCTGCGTTTTCTACTGCTAAATGCGGTCATAATTCCCATGACAAAGAAGACTTTGCGACGACGCATTAGTGATTCTGTTTGAGATCCCATAGTTTTCTCAAACGTCTGTGCAGCTCTAGCAGCTGCCAGTTGCATCTCTAGATCAGAAATTGTTTTATCCAAAGTCCTGGACCAATGATCATAATATTTTGATTTGATATTCAAAATGTTTATCATATTAATAATAAACTATTGGAGGGTGAGAAAAAAAAACTAGAATATATATTAAAAAAATGTGTAGAAGAGTAAATGTCAAAATAGTCCCCTGACCACTTAAATGGGGTCATTTTAATCACAAAATCTATAAAAGTGTAAGATTAATCCCTAGAATCTTTTAATATGTGCTAAAATAGAATCCTGTAAGAATTATTTTAGCCCAATTAAAAGAGTTTGGAGACACAATTGACACTTTATAGATCTGGGACTAAAATGACTCCCACAAAGAGTCAGGGGACCATTTTGACAATTTTAAGGAATAAGAGATAAAAATTATATAAAAACTCATTGAATTGTTAAAGAGAGTTACATGATTATATCATGAGTATGTGATACTTGGCCAAGAATATCCCCAGGGATTGAAGTTTCCTGAAAACCGAGAATCCGATTTAGGATGAGAAAGCTGTTAAAAGTAGCCAACAAGAATGCTCTAAGCTGGTTGAGAGCTTCATAAGGATCTTGCCTTTCTTTCACAATGTACAGATCTTTCCAGGTATCTCCCTTTATAAACTCCCTTTGGCGATGCCTCGTTTTCTCCAGTGAGCTCAGGAAAGCTCCATATCCTTCAAAGAAAGTAGAACTAGTTCAAAATAATCAGAAAAAAAAAAATTAATTTGAAAAGAATATTCTTATGAATTCCTAGATTTTTGGCTAAAGAATTGATCAACTTTTGTATTTTATAAGGGAAATAGTTAAAATGTAGAAAGGTTAACATTCGAATTTCAGTGAGACGTTATATCCTTGATTTAGAAAAGTTAATTTGAATTATCAAACAAATTTCTACATAGAAAGCAAGATCTTACAAAATTTATTAGGAGATTCCAGGACAGAATTTAATCATACATCAAAGAGTAGTAGTTATGAATGTATAGCTTAAGAGTATAAAAAGAAAAAAAAAATTCTGTAGTTTAAGTAGGCGGAATTTCTAAGAAAATATGAGAAATATAATTAAACATTCAAGATAGATTGTTAAGGGAGGTAAATTGCAATTTAAATTTGATAAATACTTGATGTAAGATAAATTGCATAATTCCACTAGGAAAATTGTGATGGATGTTTTAGGAGAGTCTATAAATTGATCATATACTCATAAGGAGATTTGACGGTGGAGTGAGGAAGCATGAAAGGAGTTTGATATGATTTGGCATGATTGTTCACATAAATTAGTGCACACATATATTTTATTACAATAACATAAAAAATTCAACACGAATACAAAGATGAACACCTACAATTCAAGAGATAGGTGATCTCTCCCAATTCCTACAATTCAAGAGGAAGAAAATCTCTCACAAACCCTAAATCCTAAGACTCACAACAATGATCTCATGCATAACTAACCCTATTAGCCCTATTTATAACAAATAAAAATAAATGATTAGTTGCCCTTAGGCTCACAAAAGACTAAATTTCCCATAAAGACCGGTATAACAATACTCCCCTCCCAAAAAAACGCCTTATCCTCCAGATGAGAGAAAAGGAAACTGTTGTTGGATCACGTCATGTGGTTCCCGCTCATAAACGAGCTTGTTGGTTTTCGCCGTCAACACTGGCACACTCTTCATGACCATCTCCAACTTCTCAAAAGTTTGGGTCTTCACTTTCCTCAATTGAAAGTTATCCTTCAATTCCTTCATCCACAATCAGACATTTGAATTATAATCCTTCACAAACTTCAGCAGTATCCCATAAGTTTTTAAATCTTCTCAACCCCTTTCAGGTCTAAGGTACCGACCCCCCAATTTATCTGCCACCAGGGCTTTGCACAAACTAAGATCACCGTGAAGTGCAACCGCCTTATCTCTCTCTTGAAACTCCATAATCAAAAGTTTTCAATGCATCTTTAGTCTGCCCAATCAACTATAGCCACTTAATCCCCATAATCACATCCGTGCTTCCTAAGTCCAAGGAAAGGAAGTCTTCCGTCACCTATAAGCTCTGCAGTGTCAATACTAATCCCTTGCAAATTCCCCAACTTTTTTCCACCTTTTTTATCCCCATCATAATCCCAAAGCTTCTCATATCTACAACTTCAACCCCAGTTAGTTCACGGCCTGACTTGAAACGAAATTGTGAGTGACCCCACTATCCACCAACACTCCTATCGACTGCTACCTGATCTGTCCCCTCACGTTCATGAAGTGATTTGGAGTAAACCCTATCACTGAGTTGAGGGACACCTCCGCAAAATCCAAGTACAAGTGTTCCTATCCCTCCACTGTTTCTTCCTCTGACTCCTCACCATTTGACTCCCCCTCACAAACTAACAAGATCTGGAGTGCGATATTTGCATAGTTGGTCTAGGGAATACTTCTCATCACGTTAGAAACATGATCCATTTGCTCTCGTCTTGCACCTCTATCTCTGTGAGGCTCCTAAAGTTGACCCCATAATGGGTACATGTACTCTTCTCTTTCAGCGCCTCCTGTTGAAATGAGATCGTTTGGGTCCTAGGCACAATGGGCATTAAGATACTCTTATGGAATCCTCGTGTAGTGTCACTTTTGTAGGTCTTCTTCATCTTATTCTTGTCTTCCACCATCTAGGCAACCTTCATTATCTCCCTCAATCCTCGCAGACTCAATAGTCAAAGTGTTGCTCGTATGCCGAGCTTTATGTCCTTCATGAAGTTCCCCTTCAATCGTGCTTCAAATATCTTTGAGTAGGTCTCCTTCCCAAATGACTCAAAAATTTTCCAACAAGCAATCCTTAAATTCCTCCAAATAACGAATCAAGTATCTATCCTCCCTCCATCAAAACCATGCTAGGGCTTTTCTCTTCAAACATAACCCTTACACCATGAGCTTCTCCTTCCCATTTTCCCCATTCATTTACCACATTCACCGCTAAGTATCTCTCCACCCAATACACCCACCCATGCGTGTCTTCTCCCTCAAAGTGTTACATCTTCAACTTTCTAACCCTAACATCACCACCCCAACCTCCTCTCCCTCTGGTGTTTCCCCCCATGTATCTATGGGTAAAACACCCTCTTTCGATCAATCACAAACCATTTTTAGTTTCTCTCCTTACTTTTTCGTGCTCCTCCCAACCCTTTGAATAACCACTCCATTCAGCTCAGCCTCCTCCAACAGAAATATCTAATCAACCCCCTATCAAAGTCCTATGTGGGAGTTCTTGATCGTGGATGTTTTCCTCCTATTCTTCACATTTGATTTCCTTTTCTTTCAATCTGGACACTGATTCTCTAGTCAACCCTTGCTTAGGGTTTACAAGTTGAGCCACCGGAGGGGTCTTGGATTGCATTTCAATAAGATTTATTATCATCTCCTTCATGTTATCAATTGAGTTGTCATGGCGAAAAACCTCTCTGTTATCTTGGATTTAAGAAGCCCTACTTACTCCTTCCAATCTCTCCTTAAAAGCATTCACTTTCCTTATTGACATTTCTCACAATTTTTTATCAAGGAACTCTTGTATGTTGAAATCCCGTTGATGACTTCCCAGGTGTTTGGCGTGGTTCAGTCACGACAGAGACAATGACAGAGGTGCATGTATGCCACGATTCGATGCAACTGTGCCCATCTAGTCGTCTTCCCAGTAAATTGCGATTCCATGTGTTTCTTCCCAGTTATCCCAATTGCAACTGGCTCGCGATATTAAGTCAGACAGGCATTGCCAGCATCGATCCACACTATACAGCGTCACAATCTTGTTGTCTCTTCCCAACTAGCTCTTCTCGTGAATGCTTGCAAGATACACAAACTCATTGGAGACTTATGATGCCCAAAATTGTTGTAAAGCAATCGATCAATTACACTAATATACATGTTGATCAAGTAATATACAGATAAAGAGTATGTGTATCGATCGCATAAAAAAAATTATCAAAATAGTTATAATAGGGTAAGTTTAGATCACTAAACTGCTACGCCTAGTTTGAAAGTTCAGTTTGCAAACATGAAAGGTTTAAAAATCCTAATGCAGAAAGTGGAAAACTAAAATAGATTTTAATGAATCTTTTAGGAGATGAAAGATTCCTACACATGTAATACTGGTACAGTGATGTCACAATGTTTTTCTCATGAAATCTCATGTTATTATTGACAATCAAGGCACAAGCCTCTTTAGTTTATATCTAGGTCATAAGAAGATTTAGAAACTATATTATAGTTAAGAAGAACTTAACCACACATCATTTCCCAAGATTCCTCGGATCTCTTATATAAGTTGTAATTTTCTAATGACAATATATTTATTCCACCAAGCTATAATGTGTAACTTACTTTTCTTCTAGGAGACGGCTAGAAGTTTTAGATCACAAAGAATTTTAGCATTCTACAGGTTAAATTTAAATAAAATTAAGACTAAAAAATTAACAAGTCAACATATGAAATTCAAGCATAAAAAAACATCCAGAAATGAATTCCATAGGATAAAATATCGAGAAAACCAATTCTTATATTATAGAAGTATGAAAACGAGATTAACTACTATGCATGAGAAAAGCACAAAAAATTATTATCGCGGGCATGAAAATGAAAACAATGAAAGAGATCAAAAAACTTAAACCAAAGCAAATTGGTTTTTGCAATACTCCATGATCATCTACATTCGATGCAAACTTCCCGTAGATCTCCCTCATACAAATGCACTCAATCTCTTCTCACAACCTCTACAAACTCTCAATAGACAATAGCCTTAGGAATATTCTCTATGGGAAAACTAATGGAGAAGCCCCTTAGTTTACATCGTATCAAATCTCCTAAACAAACTTATTACTTACTCTTAAGTAATTGCATATTTAATTGAGACTCAATTATGTTCATAGTTCTTACATGGAATTTCCTGATTCTCCAACAAGATGATATAAGTTTAATGAAAGAAGTACAAATATCATTTCAGGGTGTCGAATTATAATTAATCTCTAACAGCCTAGCCCTTTCTTTTAATTCTATTTGTTATGAGCCTAAATATATATCAAAACTCTTAATATAGTGTGATTGAAATATTTTTATTTTTCAAAGATATTTTTAAATAAATTAATAATCAACAAGCCAACCGGAAATCATTTAACTTTTTACTGAATATAATATCATAAAAATTTTATTAAGAGAGTTTTTAAATCTTATTAACTAGAAAAGACTTGGACATCAATTTTTTTATACTCACCTCAACCTTCTTATCAGGGAGACCACTTTAATTTTTTTTTGGGATCTGATCTTTCAAGTTTTTTTTTTCTTTTTTTTTAGCCCATTCAACTATTTTTATCTTTTGCTTTCTCCAATTTCACTAAAAATTATCAAGTCTAGTTGAACGCATTTCTTTTAAGAATTTTGAATGTCAAATTTTCCCTGATTGATAACTCTCAAATGCTTCATAAAGTGAACTCCAAAATATTATAATTCATTCAAAAGTCAAAACCCAATTAAATTGGTTGAGTTGAAAATTAAAAGACTTAAAGTATCTCCAAACATTTTAATTACATCATTTTAATTATTCTGAGATTATTTAGGGTTCAAGTAAAAATTGTTAAGGTGCAAGACTCAGTTAATAAGAAATTAATTCTAACCACCTACTTTAATGAATATTTATATTTGTAATCAAGGTTTTATCTAATCTAATCAAATCATCGGGCTTCCTGTTATGAGTCACTAATCTAAAGTACAGTCAAGAACTTAAATACGTGAATTACACTTGGGCAAGTGGACATGCGTAACTCCATCCTTCAAACTTATTTTCAATCTTATACATATCATATAAAAGGTTAAGAGAATCTAGCATATAACAATGAATCGAAATTAAAAAATACATCATAGTAAGAACAACAACACATGAAGATCAATTAGCGTAGCATCTAACAGACCAAAAAAATAATAAGTTTACATAAAAGTATTAGCATGAAAAGTTCAAATATGATAATTCTAACCAACTAGGGTAAATATTCAACCAAAACTAATATGACACATGCTAAGAAAATCAACCAAACACACTCAAAATAACTTTAAAGAAAATGCAAAGCAAAAACATGCTCAAATCAATGGATAACAGTTGGGTTGCTTCCCAAGGTAGTGCTTGGTTTAACATCCTTTTTCAGACCTGAGGTCAAATCAATCCTAACATTATTCCCCTAGGATCAAAATTCTATTTCAAAAATTTTTGATCAATCGCCCAATATTTTGATTGTCTTGGAGTTTTCACTAAATCCTCGGGTTTAAGAATTTCGTAAAACTTCTTACTCTCAATTTGATAATAGTCTTTCAAATGGTATCTATGTTTCTCATGGTTGTGGCTTGGCCTTGTAATTGATTCCTCATAATTACTATAAATTCTTCTAAGGACAAATTATTCTCCCTAAATTTGGGGCTAGAATTAAATCCACCTGGGTAAGTTATTCTAAGATTGTCACTGCCTTGGTTGTTCCAATGTCTTACATGATTGGCTTGGGTGCACTTGCACCGCTGGTTTTCTACACTTGAGTTATTATTGTTCTAATTGAAGTTTGGGGGTTGTGGTTGTTGGAATATGCGTTGTTGAACCTAGTTTTCATGGCATCCAAAGAAGTGGTGCTAGAATCACCTATTAATCCATAAGCTATCCCGTCGTTGGGTGAGGTTCTTGGCACTAAATTCATTCCTAATTTGTCTATTCTCCTTGACATGTCAGCAATTTGTGAGGCTAGGATAGTCAACACATCAGTCTTACGCCCACTAGCGATTTTTTTTATGGGTAACTCTCTCAAGTGAACATTGAAATTACTTTGTGGTCGTTTACTCAATTAGTGAGCGGGTTTTCTTAAGTGATTTGGACATAAGGCACCCCTCAGCAACAACATTTATAATTAATCTCAAAGATCACACAAGCACATTGTAAAAGGTTTAAATAATGAGCCAGTCAAAGAGGGCATGATATGACCTCTCCCTATGCAAGTCTTTGAACCTCCCAAGCTTCGTAAATGTCATCTTCATCTATTTAAGTGAAGGACATGATGTTTTTCTAAAGTTTGATAGTCTTGAACAAACGAAAACATTGGACCATGAATTTTTGGGTTAAGTTGTTCCAAGTAATGATCAATCCTGTTGTTGAGAAGTAAAACCACCTTTTGGCTTTATCTCCAAGTGAGAAAAGTAATAGCCTTAATCTAACATTATCGTCGAAGACTACGCTCACTAAGCTTGAAGGTGCCATGCAATTCTAAGAAACTAGCCAAATTGAGATATGATTCTTCTATGGGTGATCCCCCAAACTGGTTAGTTTGAATTATTAGAATAAGCTCTGCTGTAAGTTCAAACGCAAGGGCTTCTACGACAGAGCATTTAAGACTCATGTGAGTATCAACTATTGATGGGATGACATACTACCTAAGAGGTTTATCATGGTATTTATGAAAATTTGTCATTTCTAAGTGTTTCTTTTTAGTTTTGAGATTTTCAATTTTTTAAGCGTTTTTTTTTTACTTTTTCAAGATTGAGGGCAACAATTGACCCATTACTCCTATGCATTCAATAATAGGTGTGCAAAGGGTGACCCTATTCTAAAATAAGAAGTGTAAAAAAAAGAGAAAAAAATCGGAAAAAAAGAAAAACGCAAGGACAATATCACAATTAAACAGGAAATGTACAATTACGCAAGGACAATGATTTTTTTTAGATTTTTGTATTTTTTAAAAATAAGACAGAACATAATTATAACAAAAACACAAATAAACAGGAAAACAGAATACTGTTCAAACCCCAACTCCAAAATTTTCAAATAAAATCCTCTTAAAGTTATAAAATTTTAACTCATTTACCCGGCAACGACACCAAAAACTTAATGACCAAAATTATTGTGAAGCAATCAATTAATCATAAAAGTATACAAGTCGATTAAATAATACACAAATAAAGAGTATGCGTATCGATCTTATAATGAAAGTTGTCAAAATAGTTCTAACAGAAAAAGTTATAGTTAACTAAACCGCTAAGCCTAATTTGAAGGTTTAATTTGCAGACATGAAAGGTTCTAAAATCCTAATACAGAAAGTAAAACTAAACCACGATTTTTAGAAATTTTTTAAGATGAAAGTTTTCTACTCCAGTAAAATCAGTCGAATGAATTTTTAATGTTTTTTCTGTGAAATCACACATTATTGTTGAAAACCAGTGACCCAATCCTCATTAGCCTATGTTTAGATCATAAGAAGAGTTGGAACCATCTTGCAGCTAAAAGGGAATTAACCATGCAACGTTTCGTCGGATTCATCGAATCCCCTATCAAGATTGCAATTTTCTAATAACAATATGTTTACTCCACTAAGCTATTGTGTGCTAACCTACTTGTTCCTCTAGAAGAAGGTTAGAAGTCAGAGAGCATAAAAAATTTAAACATTCTATCGGGTCAGATTCAAACTAAAATAAAAAAAAAAAATTAACACAATATGAAATCCAAACACAGAATAAGCGTCTCAGGAACAAAATTCATAAGATAAAACATCGAAAAATTCACATGCATTACAACAAAAGAATATGAGAAAAGAAAGCACGAATTGTCATTGCGGGCATAAATAAGTAATAATTGAAGAGATACAAAAAACTAGAACTCGCGTCAATTTGTCCTTCAATATATTGTGATCATCTCCGTTCAATACATATTTTTTCTAGATCTCGATCATACAAGTGCACTCAATCTCTCCCCATAACCTCTCCAAACTCTCAACAAAAAATAACCCTAGGAATCGTCTCCAATGGAAAACTAATGGAGAAGGCCCTAAGGTTTACAAGACTCCATAAAGAACAACGAAAAACCATCCTCCAATGTCCCAGAAGTTCCCTAATTAACCCATAGCATCTCCTTATAGAGCTATTGCCAAAACTGCCATGAAAAAATTTGTCAATTTAACCATGATCGGGCCACAGCATAGCAAGGCTCATGCCTAACGTAATTATGTCGGACTAACAACAAGTGCGGTGTAATAATGCCGCAGAGTGACATAATTTCGTTAGATCAACATTCTTACTCGCTTTGTGTTTTGGCTTCACAACGCATCAACTCATTTAACCTGCAAAATATCACCATACAACCTTCCACAACTATAAAATCATGATAAATAAGAAAAAAAATATGATACTTAAAGCAGAGAAATCCCGTAAATTTACATTGTATCAGCTTCCCAACTATATCGTGATATAAGATCATTGTACCCCATAGTCTCGTTGTTGCCTCGACCGACAAAAGATAAAGACGATTTTGCTCTTCCAAACGCGATCAACACTCAAAGGAGGATGGCTTAGATTACCACGATAACGCCTGCTGCTTCATGAAATCCTGACTATTTACCCACTATGCAGCGATCCTTTATCTATTGCTTCCTGGTGGAAACTTTGGCTCTCAGATTGAAACTAGGGCATGCTCAATCCTACTTCTTCGTTTCCTAGAACCGAATGTTTTGATACCATTTGATACGATTCAACATGATTTTCCATAAAAATGAGGGCAAATATGTATTTATTGCAAGAACATCAAACATTAAACAGAAATACAAAGATAATCATCTACAAATTCAAGAAGTAGATTGTCTCTCTGAATTCCTACAATTTGAGAGGTGGGAAATCTCTCCCAAACCCAAACTTTAAGACTCTCAACAATAATCATGCATAACTATAACCCTAAGCATATTGGTCATATTTATAATATACAATAATAAATGACAAATGACTAAATTTTCCTTAAGTCAATAAAGACTAAGTCCTTAGGGACCAACATAACAGAGTTATAAAGGACAAGAATAGTGTATAATAAAAGCTGACAAAAAATTAAATGTTGTTGGGGCTTGAGAAGGCTATAAGAAAACAAAAGTCTCGTAGAAAAAGTGGGTAAAAATCATCCAGAACTTAAATTGATGAGTCATCAACAAATTCATTGATTAAAAAAAAGAAAAAATTTTAAATTGATGTGTCATCAACAAATTCATCATATGACAGAAATTTAAAGGCATTTTTGAGTTAGAATTATTTTGATTCAAAATAAAAATCATCCAAAACTACAATTTCAACAAACTTATAGTCAAATCCAATGGCTTGGCAAGACGAACCCAACGACACTAAAATTGATCCAATCAGAGTCAAATCAAACCCAGATTAAGCCATTAATCACTTTTGAAAGCATTGGATGGTCGATTGAAATGTCAAATGGATTCCAAATATAACAAACTTATAGTAAAAGTGACTATCTCAGTAGGATTCACCAAAGATCACTCTATTTCCACATCAATCATTAAATCACTTTTGTAAGCATTGGGTGGCCAATTGGAAGGTCAAATGCAATTCAAATTTGACTCATAGTAAAAGCGAGCGTCTCAGTGGGATTCGCCCAAAATCACTCGATTTCAATATCATTAAGGCACTTATATATCCTTGAAATATCATCTGATTAAAGAAATCATTTTAGGCTGCCCAAAAGAGTTGTTTGGATTCCTACCTTATTTACAGGGAATGTCACCAGTAAAGTCTATAAATAAAGCCCTACTCATTTCATGAAGCATGAGGAACTAGACTCGGTCTTGGAGAAAGAGGAAGAGGAGTCAAATCCGAAAGTCATTCTGGAATTGATGGTCCGGTGACAACTACCGTAGCTACCGACCACCATCAACTGTCCCTGCTAGTCGCCATTGGTGGACCTGACAAAGTAGCAACGTACTTCACAACAAAGTCCCTCGAGGACAACAACATAGTGGAGTAACGAAGCATCGTGCAAATTAACGGTATACATTGAAGATACAAAGCAGTGTAGTACTGTGTAACAACATACTTTGAAGACAGCGTACAAAATTCTGATGATGACTCCCTGTAGTAACTGCTCCCGATCATCATATAACGAACCCTTCCGCAGACAGTATACTTGGAGAGGTTTTATAACCCCTTCCCATCTATGGGATGAGAGTCTATACTTGTACTCCTAAGCTTATACTGGATGAGACTCCAACACATGTAGAGACAAGTCTTAAGGAATTTTTTTCAACCACAAGCTGCAACACTAAGTTTTTGCAATAAAATCATAACACAAAATACTTGTAGAGACAAGTTTTTGCAATAAATACAACTTGGTATACATGATTCAAGAGGTGTTGTGGAAAAGAAGGAAATCCCAAAAGGAAATACACAAAAATCCATTTAAGAATATTCATCCAAAGGCCGCAACACTAGCCTCTCAAAATCTCTCCCAACTAAAAAAAAAAGTATTATCACCACAATTAAAAGGATTCAAATAAAATATATAATTACTTCTTTTGAATCCTTAATTTGGATTGCTTTATAAAATTCGAACATAGGTTTTTGCATCTAAAATATTCTCTCCAAATCTCACATGATAAGCCCTCAATTTTAAAAATAAAAATATAAATAAAATTAAAATAAGGAGCAATTGACTATTATGATAATGAAATTTTGAAATTAATCTAGTCAGAAATCTCCTTACTTATCATGAATCTCCTTATATTTTGAAGGAATGTAGCTAAAATTTAAAGAAGTTGGTTTTACTTTCAAATTTAAGGATATATTCATCCTTTATTTAGGCAAGTTAAGCTTTCAAGTCTTAAAGAATTTTTTTCATTGATTCCTGTAATTGTTTAATTGTATACTAATAAATGGCTACCATGAGCCGAAGAGATATCAACAAACCCAATGTGCCTCGATCATCTATTCTTTCCTTAGTGGGCCTCCCATCACCTACACCGTTCTTTTGAAATACAGTCATTGAATATAAGTTGTCAGGTTGACCAACCGACTTGACCTATTGAATTGACCAAGTCAAATACTAGCTACCGAGTAGACATGTCAAATTAACCTGACAAGCACATCAACTCAATACATCTTAAATCATCTATTGAATGCTAGATGCAAATAGAGGATAAGCACATTTTCGACTGCGCCTGATGACAGGCTATCCATCCAAATGTCATATCAATCTGTCATTTATATACTAGACAAACAGACATTGAGATGCACTAAAATCATTAAATATTTTTTTTCTCTGTAAGCAATGAGAGAGAAATCATCTCAAAACCTATAAATAGAGATGATCTCACACCTTCGAGGGAGAGGATATTCTTCCTTTTTACCCAGATCCAAAGCTTGCTCAAGCTCTTTTCATAGAGCAATTGTTCATTATGTTCTCTTGTACTTCCATTACAGGTTTTGCTTAGGTTGTGCGAGCCACAATTCGGGATTCAAAATTAATATTTATATTATATTCATGTAATATAAATAGATATTAATCGATCCAATCAAAATAACAATTCTAAATCTGAAATATCAAAATCAAATTTCACTCTTTTCTGGTCACAACATTTTCCCACCTCCCAAAAATATGTTACATGACCGCCATAGTAAAAATTTACATTTTAGGTTGTAAGGATGAATGAAAAGATAAATTCTCATATTAATGAATTATAATGCAATATAGTAAATGCATATGACCCTACGTAGAGAAATTAAAGTGAAATAGTACTATTATAAGAACCAATTATTTTTACCTCCAACATCCAAGCACAATCAAAATTACATATAAGCATATATATCAATTCAATGTTACTAGAGTTGAGCTTGGCACCCTCCTATGAGCTTGAGCAAGGTAAGGCATAGAACCTACAACTAAGTTCAACCAAATACCATTACTAAGGAGAGCCTAAGCAAGTGTCTTGTTCTACGATGCTACACAAGAATTAGGCTCATTATCTTGATTTGAAAGATGGTATTAATACTTCAAATGCTGAATTGAGATAGTTTATGAAATTATGTTTCAACATGTGATGAAATGAAAATATCATAAAGAGATGGAGAAACAAGCACCCATCCTAAAAAAAAAAGTCAAATAAATGCAAGTGCAATAACTTTATTTTTAGAATAGTAAAACTTAAAATGGAGAAGATGGTCTTAAGGGAAAAAAAAGAGAGAGAGATTGAGAATTCTAAATCTGGTGATAGAGAAGAGAGAATGAAAGATAACAAAAATAAGGAATAGATAGAATGAAGATCAGGTAATTATTAAGCTATACATGCTAAGAACTCAAGTAACTTAATTATATTAGTTTAAAAATATATTTAGTAATATTTTGAAGTTGGAACACAGCTGAAACTTCAAAATTCATTGATTTTCTGACATATCTAATCTTATGATTATCATTTTCAACCCTTGTGAAATCACAAAATTCACCAGTCAAACCAATTCTTGCACTACTCATTTAGTTGCTTATATATAGAAAAATATATTTTCCTAAACACGATTTCTAGTTTCAAGCAGCCAAATTAAACAAGCCCCCGCAGAACAACTCACTGTTCTGATCTAAGGACTCATGTTCTTTAGAGTGACAATAAAGCCAAAAAAGCAATAATCCAGCTCGTCCAACAACTGCCAGTGACAGCAACAGAGCTAAGAATCCTCTGATATTCAAAAAAAAAAAAAAAACACAAAAATATCTTTCTGATCACTTAAAAACAAATAAATGACCCAAATTTCTTGCCATCCAGCTAAAATGGTTGAAATCTAAGCCCCAAAGCAACAAACAACCTTTCACCAAGATCATAACTTTCTGCTACAAATGCCCTCTCCCAACCATTCCGACCAACTCAAGCAAAACATTAACATCAACTAAAATAATAATCCAACAAGAAAGCCAGCCAAGCTTCTTCAATGAAAAAAAAACAAGAACATAGCAGGAAACTCACCTGTTCACCAGTAAAACCCCAAGACAGAAGCAAGAGATGCAGAGAAAGCAGACCATTCTCGCTGAGAATCCCCCCATCACTCTCTGATGCTTCGTCGCAAGCAGCGCTCCCATTGCTCTCCCAAAACCCCTCTATTTAAAAGCTCCTCAAGCACCAGCCGAAGCAGCCGTCGCCATTAGCGGAGAAGCAAAAAGCTCGAGCCTTTCACATCACGCAAGGCTCCTCCGAGTCCCCACAAACCTAAAATCGCGGCCGCAAACCATTGGGCAGTAGGCATTGATGGCATTTTAAGCAAGCATTGGAGAACTCGGAGGAGTATAAAGGACCAGAAGGAAATAAATGGAGATCGAGGAATGATGGAGATGTCGATATCTTTTCTTCAGCAAGACACTGACTTTTTAGTTTTTACCCTCGACAGCAATCTATTTGGCGTATGTGAGCAAGAGATTTGAATTACTGGCTCTTGGTTTTATTGGTTTGAATTTTAAATATTTAGACTATAAATTTAAATAAATAAAATTATATTCCTGAAATATTTTATCGATTTTTAATAGTTCTTAAGAAAATTAATTGCTTAGGATTTGTTTAGCCTTTTTTTATTTTTATTTAAGAAAATTATTTAGTATATATTTTTTTGTATGATTTTATTTTTCTAAATAAATTTATTTCATTTTCATAATTTTCAAAACATTTAAATTTATTTTTTATGCTTTTAGAAATAACGATTATTCTATAGCTTCTAATGGATGCTTCATTTGGAATAAAAATATAAACAAAATAAAATTAAGAAAAAGAAAAAAAAAATCAAATTTGATCCCAAAAAATTCTCTTAATAATTTAAAATATAATTAATTATTATTTTTATTTATTTATGAGCCATTCAAAACAATAATATTTTTAAATTGCTACATAACATTTAATTTGATGATATTTAGAAATATTTTAATAATTATTTTTTTATTTATCAACAATTTTAATTTCAATTTGAAATAATTAAAATTTAATTTTTTTTCAAAAATATTTTCTAATATCATTCTATTTTATGGCATCATCATTTCTGCAACAGTACAATTTTCAAACTAAACTAAAAATATTTATATTAAAATAATTTATGTTTTTCAAGATGAATTTAAATTCTTAATTCTTATATTATTTGTTTTTTTTTTTAACTTCTGAATGAATATTAAAATTTATTTGAATAACACCTACAGCTATTGCATGGGGTTTATTTCTTGAATGAAAGTTTATATTGTCTTATGAATAAATTTGCATTTTTTATTGCAATCATATCCAACA
>NEWO01000114.1:931776-968282 GCA_003013225.1 Phalaenopsis aphrodite
TTATATATGCCAAAAATTGGATTAGTATGTTTTAAAATCACAGAATTTCGAACCTGTGGTTAGATTCAAAACCAGTAGGCTAAAATTTTTTCAACTTAGGAGTTCTTCCGTACCTCACGGAATCGTTACACAGACCCTGCTCTATATACTACTTGGAGGACGTGTACTTGTATGTTTCACCGGTGCCTCACAACATTTCATTCTGTTCCATTATTTTTAATATAATTTTAAATATTTGAATGATATGTACATATAAAAATATAAAATTTGATGTGTTATATATATAAATATAAAAAATTGAGCCGTTAGCCCACTAACGGCGCTGAACAATTGCGGCATATACCTGTAAAACCCACCATTTTATACATATGTTTAACATCTAACTTTAAATATTTATATAATTACATAAGGCTCTAATCTATAATATTACATTAAAAATATCGTTATTGTTGATTTTTAAATAGTAAAATCAATCATTTTATACATAATTTTATGAAATTAAAATATTATAAAATTTGTGTGCCAATTCCTTGTGTTAGAGGGATAAATTAATGCACAGTGATCCAACATACATAATATATATAATTGAAAAGTAATACAAGAAGACATCATAATCTTTTACGTGAAAAACCCCAAAAATTGTAAAAATCACAAGACATTGCTCGATCAAAGTAAATTATTATAATTGCATAAGTATAACTATACACCCTTCTATTACAACTGGGAGAGGGTCGAGGTTACTATTTTGCATCAGATACATCATTTGTAGATATGTAACGTATTAAAAAAATTTAGATGTTAGAAATAATTGTCGTATTTAAACTATTACGATAATAAGCAATGGTCACCGGTAGTTTGCGGCGACTGGTGTTGACGGTGGTCGACAACTATATTGGTTGGAAGTTCTCACTGAATCTTTAATACTGGTGTAATACGTTACAAATGTATTTTGGATACAATATTTACAAATAGAGATTGCCTATGGCGGGAGGTCAGCAACGTCAAGTAGAGACGATGGGCAGTGGTCCACAATGGCCAAGAGATGGTGG
Source organism: Phalaenopsis aphrodite (assembly GCA_003013225.1). Lineage (NCBI taxonomy): Eukaryota > Viridiplantae > Streptophyta > Magnoliopsida > Asparagales > Orchidaceae > Phalaenopsis > Phalaenopsis aphrodite. The sequence continues at coordinate 932,826 of NEWO01000114.1, forward strand.
TTGACGGTTTTCGACGGCTACAAACACTGAAAGCTGTTGTTGGGTCTTTGATCTGAAATGAGCTCTAAATTTTATCTTCTTTTCATTTTCTTTCATGCCTCAAGTAAAAAAAGTAGATTGATTTATATCCTACGAGGTAGAGACATTCTAGTATTTAGGCGAATAACTTTACAAACTACTTGATCAAACAACCCATATGAATCTGTTTAATCATATGGGTTATTTAATGATTTAAGTGTCTTAATAACGTCTGTATTGAGTGATCTTCTTCTTGTTGGATCAGTTTCATCGAGACGCTCGATTTTACTATAAATATCTTAAAATTAGAATTCATTTAACCATTATATTGATGATCCAAAATTTAAATATGTAATTAAAAAACTTAATTTGAGTTTGACTTGACCAAGAATGACCCAATAAACTTATTAGAATTAGACCCCTAAATGATCTTTAATTTGCTTTAAAAATATTTATCATTTAAAAAATACATCTAGATTGAAAAAAAAAATTATTGAGGACGCATCAATAAATATTAAAATATGCCATTAAATTTATAAAAACATAAATTTTTTATGTGATGTGTATGTCATTAAAATAAAAAAGAAAGCCCACTTTGACTTTTCAAAAACCCTTTTTTTTTAAAAAAGTTGGAGCTTTTTTCATTTTGCCACGTGTAATGCTTGTGTGGTCCTGTGGAGGTGTGAAAGAGTCTAGTTTGGGCTCAAATTTTAATCTACATTTATGAGTTTGAATCAGCTCACAAATAGACGTATTTATTATATTAAAAAATAATATTAATTTAAGATTTTGTAGTAATAAAATTATAAATAAAATAAATATTTAGTAGAGAAGTAATAAGATGTAAGATATTATTTTTTTGAATATTTTTAATACTTTAAAGGTTAAATTTTTAAAATTAATATATACCTAATTATGTTTTATATTAATATTTTTCTTAAATGAGTCAGTTTAAAAGCTAACAAAGCTTACGAGCTAACAAGTTGAGGTAGGGGTAGTTTGAGTTTGACTTATTAGCTTATTGAGCTCGGTTCACGAGGTGTTTATCGAGTCGAGCTTAAGCCAGATTACGAATCGGCTTGACTCACGCCTCTAGTCCAACCTATGCGCCAAGAACTCTTTGATTGTAATTTGGCTTTTGGAATAGATCTAGGCATGGAGCTAGTCAGGTTGGATTCAGTTAGGTTGTACTGGACCTTTCATGTGTGGAGCGGGTCATTTTTTAGGCTAGAACAATTACCATCAATCACAATTAAAACGTTTCTACATAATAAGAGTTAGGGACCAACTAGAATCATTTCTTATTTTTTTTTATTTTCTATTATTTATTTTTTATATTTTCATTGAAAATAAAATATATATGATTCACCTAAAATAAATTTTCGATATTTAATTTTTTTAAAAATCAAATTAATTTATTTTTAAATAAAAGAAAATAAAATAATGCAGAAAATCACTAAATAAATTTATTTTTAAAATTAAAAAAATGATCCCAAACAAATCTTTAGTAAATAGTTTCAAATGTTAATTTAATTTTATTTGCTTTAAAAGGGTTCTGCTGTTATATATATATCCTTTATATATGTATATATATATATATATATATATATATATATATATATATATATATATATATATATATATATATATATATATATATATATATATGCAAGATGAACACTGCCAAGAGATGTCATTTAATTATAAAATAATCCTTATTTATTATTTTAGAAGACCCTTGATAAAATTATGTTTTTACCTCTGCTTTAGTGGGTGTTATAAGTCATTATTTTTATTAACTTGGCCTTTTTTGATTTGGGGTGTTACAGATCAAGTTTTCCCTCTTTAGTACACTTTCGTAATTATAACTGATAATTGTGTTTTTCCATGTCTATAGCTTATATTGACACGCTTCCTATTCATAATTGATATTAACACCATTTTATATACCCTTCTGTCAGTCCAAGTTTCCCGATGACAGGCCTTTGAATTGGCTGACTTAACTGATTTGAGTCGACTATTTCGAATGGATCGACTTTTGCTCCAGAAAACTGAGTGGCTTTTAGAGAGGCAACCACTCGACCTTATAGATTTTTTGAATTGGGTGGCCCTTTGGCAATAGGGTAGTCATTTAACTAATTAGTTTTTTTTTTTTTCGATCGACCGACATACCTAAGCCGATCGACTTCATAAGTTCTTGTAGTTTCCCGTTAGGTCATTGAGTTTCACTTTTTACCTTCTAGATCGTTTGATCATTCTACATTCGTTCTGATAAATTTTCAGAATATATATATATATATATATATATACCTATGATAAACCAAGCCAGCCGAGAAAGTTCGGCAACATCGACATTATTATTAACACCAAGTAGTTCAACTTTCCAGAACACGTTTCCAGAACGCAGAAGCTTCTCGCAAATCGCCCCCACAAACGCGTCCATATCGTATCGGAAATATCGGCCGTCCTAACGCCAAACGCGGCTCCCACCACTTTCCTCCTCCCTCGCCCTCTTTCAACCTCCCCCTTTCCTTCTCTCTATAAAACGAGGAGACAAGCAATAGAACAAATCCACAACACAGAATTCCAAATCCCCGAAGAAAACTTTGATCTCTGAAATTTACCTAGTTTTCGGACGTAGCTCAATCCAGGCTAATGGAGAAACTTCTCGCGATGTCGATTCTCAGCGCATCACCGGCGGAGATCGCCGGATTTTGGGGGAACTTGAGCTTGACGAGCAAGAAGAAGAGCTCCGAGTGTTCTGTTAGGGAAGGAGAGCGGGAGCGGAGGAGCGGTGGGGAGCAGCAGGAGCAGAAGAGGGGAAGGTCGGCCTGCTTCGCGCCTGAGTTTGACGGGCTTAATTGCTTCGAAACTTTTGTCTCCCACTAATCAATCGCTCTTGCTTCCTTCTCCGGGTTCGACGGCCTCAATTGCTCTGAGAATTTGGTCTCTCCCGCTTCTCTATTTCTTCTTGATTAGGGTTTCTTTTCTTTTCTCAATATTTTTAGCTGTTTTTCGGAGGGGGGAAATTTTGGGGATTATTTCATTTATAGTTTTGGCTGTAATTCTATTATTTGATTGCTGCAAAGACAATCTTATTGCAGAATGTGTATTATTTGGTCAAAATTAATCTAATTTATCAATTTAATTTGGTTTGGTTCTGTATTAAAATTAGATTTTAATTTTTTATTTTTAAAATTTAAAATTTTTTATTTTTATTTAATGGAACAAACGAAAAATCAAAATTTATTAATTCTTTTAATAATATTTTAGTTTAATGTCAAATAAACTGAAAAAAAAAAACAAAGTTTTTATTATATTTGAATAAATTAAATAGAAGATTTATGAAATTAAATCGATATTATAAAGATAATATTTGTAATTTATAATATTTATTTCTATGCAAATTTCAATAAACAGTTAAATTTCTTTTTGTTAATAACTGACCTTTAAATTAAATTAAATTTTGATTCGATTGATTTGATTTCATCAAAATTGCGTTAAAATAGATGTATCCAATGCGATCAAATGCTTGCCCTTACTTGCTTCTCTCCTCTTTTTTTATTGTTTAATTCAATAGTAATTTGATTCTTGATACGCCACCAACAAATTGTCATTATCTGACATGAATTTTGAGGCATGACACGAATCTCGATGCGATATTTTAAGCATGAAACATTAGAATATTGATAAAAAAGTCATTCAAAGCTCTGGTTTCAATAAACTTATAGTCAAACTGATCGGCTTGATGAGACAGACCTAATGATATAAAACTAGCTCAATCCGAGTAAAATCAAGCCCAGATCAAGTCATTGAATCACACTTAAATGATTTCAAGACACATTTAAATGATCAAAGAGTTGTCGAATAAGACAAGTTTATACTCAAATTGAGCGGCTCGATAAGACGAATCCAAAGAGCCGAAGATCACTCAATTCTGACATCATTAAGACGCTAAAATGTCTAGTAAACACCGTATGATCAAGGGAAGCTCTCTGGATCCTCCGATCAAAATGATTCATATTTTTTCATTAATTCCATTTAGAACACTATAAATGGAGTCTCATCCCTCTCAAGAGAGAGAGGAGCTGAAGTCTGGAGTAATCATTGTTTTTTTTCTTTTTTTTTATCTGAGTGCGTGCAAAATTCACATACAACGCTAAGACGATAATCCATTACTCTACCGCCGCGAATTTTCTGGCACGAATCAATTGTTATTTTAATTTGTGATAATTTATTTAAAATAGGGAATGATATTCTTATTTTTTTGAGGGTGTAAATTAAAATTGGGAATGATTGGTAAAAATTAACGTTTATATAGTTTTTCATGCAAAAGGCATGTCTTGCTTAAAATTATGCTATTTTATTTATAATATATTACCTTCACACAAAATAATTATACATAAAATAATGCTCGAATCAAGTGTAGACAGCATGAAATCATGGCTTAACCCATTTGATTATATTTTATCTTTTTTCTTCATAAACTCATATTAAATGACTAAGTTTTATTATTTTTTTATAACTATCATGTTTCTCTTTTTAATTATCTCATTTTAATAAATAAATAAATAAATAAATAAATAAAGTCAAATAAATGAAAGGGGAAGTCCATTTATTTCATGTCATGTGAATGGTTTAAAAGAAGTGATGGAAAAGGGTCTGTTTTTTCTTCAGTTTTTTGAGCCAATTTGGTATTAAAAACAAGGACTAAAACTGCTTAAATCAAGTATTATTTTAATGGGGGCATTTACATACACACCAACTAATTTTTATGTATTTACATATGGAGCAACAAAACCTTACATTTTACATTTCTAACGCCCAAGTTTTTTATAACAAATAAAAATTGATCATTGTTTTGTTACGCATCTTAAAGAAATCCAATTATCCTGGAGGGAACTTTACAACGAAGGTTAACCCATTGACAGGAGATTGTCAGGCGCACTTAGCCGGCCGTGCTAGGGGTGTAAGAAATTGAGCTGATATGACAACACGACTCAAAATTGACTTGAAAAATCTAGGTTAGGGTTGACCTAAATAATTTTTTAGTCGGGTTCAGGTCAAAGAATTCGACCATTTTATTATTCGAGTCAGGTTCGAGTTGAATCTGAAAACCCAAACATGAATCGAATAAGAACGAAAAGTTCGGGTTGGATTCGGGTATGCAGGTAAGCTTAGGTTCGAGTCTTAGTTTTCAAACTATTTTTCTATTTGGGTTGGGTTCAAGTTGACCCTATTCGGGTCGGACACATACGCGACCCGCAGACTCAAATTGACACCCTTAGACCGAGCGAAATCATATGAGTTGATCCAACAAGCCCAACTTTGACCAGACCACGAGGTTGATAAGAAGACAACTAGGTAATCCAAGCAGGGGTCATTCGGCTAAAAAGGAGACAACAACAAAAAAAAATCTGAGTTAACCACTACAAGGACGATGACCTGATTCAATTGCCTCCCCTTCATTAGACCTAATCCAAATAAAGATTCAGTTCCACAATATCTCTAACCATCCCTCGAATGCCCCAAAGACTCTTCACCAGAGATCGAGAATTGACAACCAAACTTCAGCTAATCAACCCATGCCAACCACGCTCAATCAATGGAGTTGATCCTGTCAATCCAAAACCATCTAAACTTATCTCGCGAGCGAGAAAGCAGCCATAGAATAAGCCCATACATGTATAACACTTCAAATAGAGACAAACATGTAATATCATTATTATACACTCTCCCCTTTTATGAATAGCACGATTGACTAGTCTTCATTAATTCCTCTCCTCTCTCTCTCACCCTTCTTACTTACGCTCAACTCTTTGGGTGTCCTTCAAAAATAAACTTGAATTCAATAAAATATATAAGTATTAAAAAAAAAAAATTCTTGATGACCTTAGAGGCAGTCGGCACCATTTTTATGATACATTTTTAGGATATTAGGCAATAAATATTTTCAAATTTATGGCATGTTACGAGCAGCTGCTGCTTATTAAAAAAAAACTGTGAAACTGCTGTAAAATAATATGTTGCTCAAAAAACTGTGATGACATTTAATAAATAATTTTTTTAAGAAAAAGTGAGACCGCAATCAGAAAGTAGTCACCGTAACCGGCAAGAAAACATAGATTTTAACAACAACTTTTTAAAAAAAAACTATCAAAACATAGTTTACCCAAACAGACAGTTATTTTCTTGCATTCAGCCGAAAACACCACAAATAATAATGATTAAGGTCCGCATGACTGTGGATGTTAAAACATCAATTATGAATAACTCCAATAATATTTTAAATATATTTTATAGTAACGTTTTATACTACAAAACATATTTGAATCACAAGTTATACAATTTTTTTTTTTTGTTGGGGCTTTTAAACGTACGGCTGCTAACAAATTGAGTGTGAGTGACCTCAGATTTCGCTCTTGTTCAACTCATTCGAAATTAGTTTGTAAAGTGTTCATGTTTGACTCGATTTATATATGTTTTGTTCACATTCAAATCATATTCAGCTCTAAGTTGACTAGTTAAAATTAATTAGAAAAAAATAAATATTGGGTTATGGACATGAACAGAACCAATTTTATGTAATAGAACCAAGAAGCTAAAATGTGTGGAGCATGATCGAGAAAGGATTATTTGTGTTTGGCTTTCGAACACGAGCCATCAAAAGAGCCGAATATAACCTATTGGCAAACAAAATTTTTTTTGACAGCCTACCTTTACATACATATCACAAAAATCTTGTGTATTTACATTTCTTACACCTAAAATTTCGTATTTACACACATAACACTCAAATCTTTACTATATTTGTTTTATTTCCATGAAAAATTTTAGAGGAAAAAAAATCAAAATATCATATTTTAAAATAATTAAATTTACGTTTTTTTTTCTTTTTTTTAAGAATTGTCAGAGGCTATTATACGAGCTCTCAGTCACCCTCATGTGTCTGACTATTCGAGAACAACTCTTATTATGGGCAAACTGGTCAAAGGGAGATTCAAACTGGTGACATGAGGAGACTTACGACCTTTGAAGAGGCTGCTCTACCAACAGACCCGTATCTGTTGTGACCGATTACTTAAAACTATTAAATGTATGCAATATATTCAGTTTTCAATTTTTCAAAACCAAGACGCTTAAGATGAACAAAATACATTTATTTATTTATTTTACACTGTATGTATATAAAAATAAAATTTATGAATGAGATACCATAAACTTTTATAGTCAAGCTATTATATATATATATATATATATATATATATATATATATATATATATATATATATATATATATATATATATATCTGTGTGTGTGTGTGTGTGTGGACATGTGGGCGTGCACACAAGTGTTGGTCCTTTAGTTGGCAGAGTTATTGTAGATCTCTTCGGGTCAAATGGTTCGAATCCTGTGACATGATGGTCCACGAATAATAACACACGGCGGGTCTCTCACCATAGGACCTAGCACGGTATTCTAGGGCAAAATGTTCAATTGGCCGGTTATAACAAATAATTCTTTAATTGAAGGAGTCAGACGATGAAAAGTCTACTCATGGAAGGGACCTTTTGTGTTTTAATTAAGAAGTTCTAACTTTAAAATATTGTATACATAATATGTATGCATTTCTAATTAAATTCCATAAAATAATAAAAATAATAAGAAATAAAAGTCTTCCCAACTCCTACCAAATTATTAGCTGGCAGGTGAAAATAAATAATTTTGTTATTTAAAATCCCTGCAAAAATATTAAAATATTCTGTCGATTTTTTCCGGAAAAAGAATTCAGTAGCCGGCAGGCGGCCGACTCCGGAGACCATTGAGTTGACCTATGCCATTAAGGAGACTAATCTTAGCCGAACACAGCCAAATGTACGGTCAGATTGGCTTTACAATATATCCACGCCCATTGTCTCGGTCTCCGAGGTCAGCTTCTCAATATCGAGGAAATTTTGAACGAGAAATGGCTTTTAATTTTCTTTTCTTAAAAAACAGCATTTTTTATAAAATAAATTTTAAAAACTCATAAGAAATTAAGGTCAGACTGTTTCTCAATTCACTATTACAAATAGATTGTTGTCAATAAGTTCTCACCGCATAGATTGTTGTTAATAAGTTCTCACCGCATTTATAGATGCAGTGTGAAAATATTATTTTCTATGTTTTGAAATACGTAAATCGTCAAAACGCAGTTTTTCCAAACATATCAGCTGCATTTTCAAAACACCACCGTACCAATGCGGGTATGAGGATTGACACCACAGCCCTCATTACCGATATAATTTTTCCCCCTTGTACCCCGCATATTACGACGCCTGCCCTTGCCCTAGCGCTTCCCCTCCCGTCCCCTGCTCACCGTCACCATAAAGCGAACCCTTCTGCCGTCTGCTTCGTTCTTCCTTCGCTTCGTTTTCTCTCGTTTTCTCTCGTTTTCTCTCGAATTGCTGCCCTAAATGGGAAAAGCTCGCATCCTTGGGTATGGCGATGGAGAATTTCTTCTATTCAGTATGCAAACCCTAGCTGCCGCCTCCGTTCTCGCTGAGTTAACCATCTCCAAGCGATCACAATCGTTTTAGCGTTAAGGTTTCCCTCTTGTTCCTATCCTTTATGTTCAGATTCCTATTGTAATGTTCCACTCTAATTTTTCGAACTTGATTTCCAGTCCTGGTTACCATTCCTTCGTCTAGGCCAGCTAGAGATTTTTCAATTGCCTAAAGTGAAAAGATAACAACATATAGAAATAAAAACCTCTTCTAACTTTCAACTTAACTTGAGTTTCTGGTTTTGGGGGGTCTTTAATAATGTAAACAAAGAAGTATTTTCTTTCTCCTTGTTTATTGTACTTTATTCAAACAGATTTCAATTAATGCAAAATATTTCTACTAATTGCAAGTAAGCATTTCGGATAACCTTCTTTATTGTTGGAGTTAGTGCTATGCGCTTGGCCGAATAAAGTTGGAGTTTGCAACTGTTGAGAATATGTTGGAAGCACTGAATTTTGATATTACAATCTCTATTTTGCCTTATATGTTGGAAGCATGGAATTTGGATTTCCAACTACAATAATAAATTTCAATAAATTCATCATTATTTTGAATATATTTGTAAACTTCAGAATAAATTTATCATTACTTTTAAATTATGTTTTTGAATTATTAAATAAGTGAGTGTCACAGTTCTGTTACATATAAGTTTCTTGAATAAAGGCAGAATTATCAATTTTTCAGAAATAGCTGTCTCATAACTATTTTTTCACACAGCTGCAACAAACAGACAGTCAGCTTCTCCCGCACCAATTTTCTGAGACAGCATAGCTGCACTTGAAAAGTTAGAGATAATGCTTATGTATTTACATATCTACACCTAAGCTTAATGTGAAGCACAACTTTCTGTGCAGATAAAAGGATGACGTGCATCGGCGTATGTTTGAGTTTTGGGGTTTGATATTGTGCCGTGTGCGTAAATCTCTCTTCTAATTTACTCAAACGTGAAATGGCTGACTGCCTTTAATATAAAAGAGGAGTTCCATGAATTTCATGTTTTTTTTCTATTTTAATATTTAAAAGGAGTAAATGGAATAATAAAACAGCATAATTATTTCAATAAATTTCCAATTGTTCAAGCTATTATTTAAATAGTTTATAAATAAGGTCGGCATTTTACTTTTTTTTCCTAATTAAATGGTGTTTTTACAAAGAAATTAGGGAAATCAACGTAGTCGCAACTGTAAGGGGGTAATATTTACTAGATTATTTTTTAGTATTTTAAAATAAATCTTTGTGGTGTATTCGAGTGCAATAGTTTTTTAGGGTAGGCATGTACGCAAGGCTCAGTTTGAAGGGGCTTCCCCGTTCAAAAGTTAGCTTTGTTGGGATGAGACAGGTCCGCGTTGGATTAGTTCGACGTTGTGAGATTTTCCGATCACCCAACATTGGCATTCAATGCATTAGAATGGAGGACTGACGAGTTCTCAAACGAGCCCTAAATCTAACAACTATTTTTTATTGTTTTTGTTTCTTGAGTTTATATGTATGTAAATCTTTTTTTTTTTTTTACATGGACATTGTGTTAATATTAAGTTTAATATAGCAGTATTGTTTTTAATATGCTATTTTAAATTGCTTTTAATTAATAAAATTATTTATTTTATAGAGTATTTTTATATATTTATTCATATATGTTTTATGAAAATTCATTTATGATATAGGCTTCATTATAATTTTACCATAAAAATTTTCATAATCATTTTGTTAGATTCAATTATTTATTTTGGTCTTCTTATTTAAATAAATATTCTATTTCATAATTTGCTAATGAAATATAATACAATGAATGTCTAAGCTCTTTATAATTTCTCAATTTAGATCACTTTCTCATAACTATTTTGACTCCAAAATTTTTTATTCATCGAAATCTATTATATTCAAAAAAATATTAAGTTTGGTGAACATGAGCGGACGATGGTGCAGGTCGTATTACGTTGTGGAACGTACGACGTGATGTGATTCACACCCTCGTCCGCACATTTGAATGATGGACACAATGTTTTCTTCTTATATTCGTAGTCGTCCTCAGATTAACAAAATATTTTTCCTAATTTTTTTTTGTTATAGCGTCGTACATTTTGTAAATTTTGTGTAGATTAGATTGTCGTAAGTAATCACGACGGTGAAAATGAAGCAAATATATTACAAATTTGTTGTGGACAACTATTAGGCACCCATAAAATTATCGCGAAAGCATTAAAGGTCCTTCGTAAATATTAACTAGAAATAAGCTTTAATCTCATGGTTAGTTTATATTTGTGCGCCTTTATTCACCAGTACTTTGTGAGGGTAAGTTCTAGCCTGATTTATAAACTCTCCATTAATATATATATATATATATATATACATACATAGATATATACATAGATATATAGAATTGGGAAGAGTGGAAGAAGATAAAAAGAAAAGATTGTGGGTTGAAAAAATTTGTCACTTTTTTTTTTCAAATTCTCAGATTAGAGCTCGATCTTTGTGAAAACAAGAAAAGAAGTTGTTCTAATACCAATTGTTGGAGCAGACCACTTGTTTATGCGGAAGCGCATGCCATGATTGAATTCGATGAACATACAAAGTAAATAGTAAAGAGATTCAACACAAAAGAAGACAACAAGTATGATGTGGTTCGTCTGTAGCCTACATCACAGGAGAGAGGAACCAATCCACTACCAAGAAGCCACACAGGTGTACAAATCAATGGGGAACAAGAAACCACTCTTTCCCAAACCGAAATACACCCAATCTCACCACAATGAGAAGCCTGAAATCTCTTAAGACAATCCAAGAGTCAAATATCCTAGTATATTGTAGAAAGACAAGGACAACACAAGAAAGATAATAAACAAAGAGATCAAAGTCGTACCAGAAGATTTGTATTTGGATGCCCCTCGAAGACAACACCACATAATTCCCGTATACTATTGATGACAGTTTATCAGTGCAATAGTCCCTAATGGTATGCCTCTTGGGCCCTAAACTTGTGATTAGTGCCTCACTCAAGTAAAAAGGGCGCTAATGGCAGTTGTCTTTTAAGTCTAACTTGGGTTATGCTTAAAATAATACTTGATTAGACTTGGTTTAAGACTTAAATTAAGCTCAAAGTTGAGTCTCAAATCTGATTGATTCTTGTTAAGTCTAATTGACCCGAGAAATGTTGACTTGGGTTAACTTGAGTTAGGTCGGTTCACAAAAATTTTTCAGTGAATGACTACTACCAATGAATTAGGATAGAGAGTGGAAGATGACCATTTCATTGACTAGTCTCTCAAAATGAAGATCTATCATTTACCTAAACCCTAAACCCACACATGTATGTATGTATGCATGTATGATATATATATATATATATATATTAAAATGAATGGCCATAGGCTAGTTTACGAGCCTTCAGTCATCCACAATGTGTGATTCTTGCATTATTTACGGAGCATGACACTCCAAGAATCTATAAATAGATGCCTACTCCATTCGTGAAAGGGGAGGGAGAGCTAAGGAAACCTAGACCGAGAGTCAGATTGAAAAGAGAATGAGGATAATCTAAGAACAATTTTAGATTCGAAGACCCAACGAACACTTCCTACATATGTAGTTACCGACCATCGTTGACTAACACTTGTCAGCCGCCCCTACTTGTTCCCGATAAAACACCTTATGAAGTAATGACATACTTTGTGAAGTAACAAAACACCATGTGAAGTAATGATGTATGTTGCAATGAAGAACCTTGCTCAGTAACGACAGACCTCATGGAGTAACAAAGCCTGCTACGGTGTAGTGTGATGCCTCGCATGTAGTGTAACAACATACCCCATACATGATTTAAATGTGCACCTTGAATCCAATGTAACAATTGTTGTCATTATAGCCCTTCGTTCTGGCCTTGGTGGCCGACTGACAATCGTCCTCCATGACAGCCATTGAAACCAACCGATAATATTGCAGCTCTCCATTAAGGTTACTGACTATAACCTATATGGATCACAATTCATGTATCTCCGAACTTCAGCCTTTATAGCCTACAAACATTAGTGAAAATTTCTACTACGGCTTTCGTGGATGACAGTTGTCTTTAATCATTCGTTACGACCTCTGTGGCCAACTGACGATACACAATCATCCACTACGATCTGTGTGATCAATTACGTTCTACGTGGTTCATAGCTCATGCAGCTCTAAACTCTGGCTTTTGTGTCCCATTTATTTTATTTCAGCTCACCACCACAACCTATTTTAGCAAGCATTTAAAGTAAATGTGTCCTAACACAACATCTAAGTGTGTGCGGAAAGTGTGTCTAAGTTTGTTATATGATTTTCATGGGGTTTGCCGACATCAGCCCCATCTTAAAGATCCAAGAGATCTAATGCGCATCACCCATGAGATGACATTTCAAAAGATTTGACCTTATATATAGTCTAGCTCGCTAGTAACGTAGTTTTTAAAAGTACTGTGGATAAAGCTAATACGAAAACTATATTTTCTTATTTTAAAGTAGCACGGTTAAATGCAAGTCTGCGACATGCAAGATGAGACAATTTAGAGTTCTTGAATCCTTAACACAATCATACACGTGTTGATCCTGATGCAATAACCCACATTGCTTGCTGAGATATGCTCTGAAGCTAACATGCGTCAAATTTTCATACTTTTTATACTTTAATTCTAGCACCTTTTACTAAATATCTTTTGGAAGGTTGAAATTGCATTTTATAGTTTACAGAAGACTAGCACAAAAATATGAGCGAAATAAGAAAATTTTAGGCGTAGCCACGACTGAAACTGGTGTGACCATGCCACCTGAGTAGCGTGGTCGCATCCATATGTTAAGCAGATCGCGTCATGGAGCCCCTTGACGTAATCACGCCAGAACGAGGTGTGACCACGTCGAAACGTGTTGTGACCACACCACCCAACCCAAGGAGGCTATGTAATTACGTTGTAGGTCGGGTGGTGTGATCACGCTGACATATAATTTCTAATTTGAAAAAATTTTTATTGCAGGATTCTGATAAATTTAAGAAGTATTTTGAATGCAAGTTATAAAATTATGTAATTGGGAGATTTTGAGGGCTTTGAGAGGAGAGAATTGAGAAGGAGACTTGAGTTAGAGAGAGATCTTCACCACTTATTTTTTTTCTTTGTTTTGTTTTTAAAGGATTTGAGAGAATTATTTTTGTTGCTATTGTAAGAGGATCACAAAGGGCTATAAGTTTGTTTTTATTCGCATAAAAATGTTCATTGCATATTTGATTTCCATGAAATTTGCTTTGTTTTTTGCTCAAGCTATGAGCAGCTAATTTACTTTTCGTGCTTCTGCGATTTTAGGGATGGATTTCTTGGTTTGGTTTCTATTCTTGATTTCTCGTATTGTTTTATGTGCATTAAGTTGATAGAAGTTGTTGGTTAACCTTTTGGCTTTCAATTACTTCTAATATGGTCAGTTAGAATGTTAAAAGACAACGTAATCTACAATTTCGACATGAGCGTAGTGGAACGATTAGGTTAACCACATGATCCACATAAAATAAAAATATCTTATTGCAAATCTTGCAACTAATTAAAGGGATCATAAATTATTGGGCATACCATAAAGATAAGCTGAAGCTATCTTTGTGAAATTCCAAATCTTCTTCGGTCTTAGGCATAGGCTTAAGAAGAAATTATTATCTCTAGTTTACAACTATGCAAGAGGAATTTGTATAAAAATAAAGTCAAATGCCACACCTAAATCACTGAGGCACAGTCCTCATCTATCTTAAGAAAACACCAAAGAACTTTAATTCACATTTTCTTTTGTTTTATTTCTTCATAATCTACCAAATTTAGGATTTTTTTTTAAAATTATTTACTCATCTTGCCGAACTAGGTTGAAAAAGTTAATAAACTATATCTTTGACATTTTCAAATTAATTTCTTAATAAGCTTTCACGTGGGAACGATACATGACACTCCTTCAAAACCTTATATTACGTACACGTACTTTGCCGACCTCCACCACCCATCAACCACGACCACTACCACCAACCATTGCCTATCATTAGGTTTTATGATGATTTCATTTCACATAAAGCTAAAAAGGAAAATATTTCTTAAACATATTTAACATCCAATCAAATACTTTTAAAATATCTTATATATACCATGATTCAATTAACTATATAATAATAAACCAGATCATCACTCAACTGTTTCATAACAAAACCTTCCTTCCATTCTTTGAACCTGATTAACTCTTTTCAAGTCATAATATATATTAGTCGTAATACAAGATCGAATTCAAACAGCAACTCACATGCTAACAAACTAATCAGCATTCTGCCCCGGTCACATAATAGCTGACAGAATGATTACCAAATTGCATTCCAAGTCCAATATATTATGATTTTGCAAGCACTTGAACCTTTACAAAACGAAATGATGAATAAAGAAATATGTAGAAAACAACTATATTTAGTTGCACATTTAAACCTGCTGTTTAAAAGTTTACATTCAAACTACTAATTCAGCCTTAGCCTACACAGATGGCAAGTGAAATTAAGAGCTAGTTCCCAGATGAATTTCAAAACATTTGATTTATCTCTTGATGATAATTGATAACTCCAACAATTTCACAAAAAGGACATTAAAAAACAAAACATTGCTGGGCTATTTTTCTTTTCCATAAGACGAGGGTCAAACAAAATAATCAAAATTGCAGCACGCAAGTACCAACCATATTAACGGGAACAACAATTGGGATGAAGAAAATTGTCAAAAGAAGAAAAATTTCATGATAAATATGAAGTCCAAAGCATATATATATATACTCACGGATCAGCAATAGTCACCTCAACCTCAACACCGGGTTCAATGGTAATCGACGTAATCTGCTTCACCACATCAGAAGAGCTAACGAGATCTATGAGCCGCTTGTGCACCCGAAGCTCGAAACGATCCCATGTGTTGGTACCTGACTCAACCCCAATGCTAGAGTTAGATGAGTCGCAGATAGATTGCTAATCGTGATCATTTTATCCTGACTTGTTTCATAAATATTATCACAAAACAAGAAGAACTTTCCCTATATATTGCCTAAAAGTATTCATATTTAATATTCGTTCCATGTTACTAAGAAAGCCCTGATGTCCATAAAAAACTCGGTTCAATTTGAACTCTGAGATTGTTATGGAGAATAAAATTTCAATGAAGTTGGACCGTTCAACTTCATTAAAATTTTGATGTCTTAATTTCAACATATTAGTTATCTTCCCACAAGTTGAATGTAGTCATCTACTAGATATTCTTTAAAACAAACTCAAATTTTAAGACTTTATTGCACATCTCACAAATAACTTTATAACCGTGTCATTAATTCATCTAAGGTGGCAAATCACTCCATTTGTTGACGAGGAAATGCCACAATGAGACAGTGGTCAAATGCATTAGATTTTGTGCAATAATCTCATTGTCCGCCAACAACAAAATCATAGTCAACTTTTTATAATTTACATGCATTGATTTTTAAGGGAGTTTTCCAACGCAACAACATGGTGCAAAAGTTACTGTCCAAAAATCATTCAAATCTTCAAAAAAAAAAAACAAAAATATTAAATAAAAAAAATTTAAAGTTTGTGTGAATGAACAACACATCAAGCAGAGCATCGCCAAAAGATTTTAGCAAATTTTGACAGGTTGCTCATGAATATGGTTGCACTACCAAATGATAATATTAGACATGGAAAAATTCATGGTGACAGCAAAAGATACTATCCATGTGATCAAATTTGAAATTTTAAGTAAAACTGATTGATCGCAAAACTTATTCTTATCAGGAAGATTAAAATTTTAGCATTAGGACAACTAAAAGTGAAATTCTCTTAAAAATTAAAACAACAACTTACAACAAAACATCAAGGGAAGTGAATACAAAAATAACTCAAATTTTGAAAAAGGAAAAAAAAGGTATCATGCAAATTACTGCTATTATTTTGGAAAAACTCCCTTCATTATCATGTATGTATCGCCGTGTAGAGTAGATGGTTGAATTACTCTCCAGTGACTTGTAGTTGAAACTAAATGTTGGGTATAATCGGCTTTTTTTGTAAGAGAAAATAAGAGCCTCAAAATAAGATTAAAAATCATTCAACAGTAGACAAAATTCTTCCAAAAGAAGACAGCCATCAGCTTCTCAAGAAGATGATTGGAGCTCCCCTAAAGAGTTTATGACATTAACCGTCAATTATAACTTCACCCGTACAGGATAGTATCTGGTCTCTTTATAGAAGAAAAATTAAGTATGCGAAAAAAAACTACTGATACAGGCGCTAAAACAGTGCCGGTAACCAGGCGTTTCACGATTGCGGGAGATCTAGCACGAAGGCCGGAAGGATTGCGGCGGGGATCTCGATATTTCGAGATCCGGCTTGGGGCATCACGAATCTAGGGAGTGCTCTCAAGATTTCTCTGGGCTTCCCACTCTCTTCCTTTGTGTAGAAGCTTCCTCCGGCCAGACGGAGCCAATAAATTGTTGTCCTAGGTATATGCGGAGTCAGTTATTACTGTGTTCTGTTTCAAATCTCCTGTGTGGAGTCTCTTTCCCCGTTATGGGCTGTATCCGAGGAAGTGGTAGTGTTTCGATTGTATCCTCTCTAAAAGTGGTGATTATATCCTCCATTTTACCTTCCCCAAACCTTCTCCTCCCCAATCTTCAACCGTCAAACTCTCCCTCCACCACCCCGACAACCAACCATTCGCCTTCCCACAGATTATTATTCCACCTTCCTAACTCCTTTCAAGCTCATCCCAACAACTCCACTACCGTTGCCGACCACCTACAACCCTTTCCCACCTGTTGTCCCTATAGTTTTGCACCATCCTTTCGTTGTCACCCGCCTCCTGTGACTGTCGTCATTCTTCCCAATTATCTCTATCTCTCTAACGTCCACCACCAATTGGAATATGTTTAGAAGTATTTGCTTATGTCATTCCATGTTTTGTGTCATTATTTTCGTTCGAGTCATGGTGTAACTATTTTACTATTAATGAAAGCATGTTTTGTGTTTTGCCAAAAAGTTTCGGTAACAATTGGGTATAAGAGCTAGTCCAACCCTAGTCCCATTCGAGGATTTCCGAGCATCCTCCATAAACCAAAACTCTCTTTCCTACCACCAAATATACATTCCACGGCCCAAATCCTAACCCCACTAAAATTCTCCTTTCTTATTCCTTAATTCCTAGCCATGCCACTCTAGAGATACACACTCGAGGCTACCTGGGAGCTTCGTCACCAATTAGAGACTTGCGGAGATTGAAGAGCTAGCAAAGGAGGGGGATACCTTTAACCCAAATCTAGAGAGTCGAAGGGGAGAAAGAAATGAGGATTTGAATCCCTTCCATGTGGAGACTGTCAGTGATGAAGAAGACAGACCACAACGTTTCGAGATCCAATATCAAACAACGCCTAGAGATGTACATTTGAATTCCTCCCAAAGGGATAATTCTTGAGAGGAGATGCTTGCAGAGGACCCAGAGACTATGGGATCAAGATGGATTTACCTAAGTTTGAAGGAGGCATGGATCCGGATGAATTCCTTAAATGGCTGCAAATTGTTGAACGCATCTTTGAATATAAGGAGGTATCGGAGGAAAGGAGAGCCAAACTAGTTGTCATTAAGCTGAAGAAGAGTGCTTCCCTATAGTAGGAAAATGTGCAGGGGCAAAGGAAGAGGAAAGGCAGTGAAACCATCACTAGGTAGGAGGAGATGAAAAAAGTAATGCAGAAACAATACCTCCCACCCAACTATCGTCAGGATATATGTCTAAAATTCCACAGCTTACAATAGAGGGATCTTGCAGTATTGGAGTTCACACCCCAGTTCGATCACTTACAGCTCAAGTGCGGACTGATAGAGTCGAAAGAGTATACAGTAACCGGATACATTGGGGGACTGAGGCCTACCATTAGTAATGTAATGCAGTTGCAACCATACTGATCACTAGGAGATGTCCAGACACTGGTTTTGAAAGTAGAAAAGCAGCAAAAACAGAGTAGGCAACATTCATCCTTCAGCCAACAACCTCTCGACAAATAGTCACCTGTAGTTACCACAATCGACAAGGGCACCCTGGGAGAGACTAGCAAGCCCGAACACGAGAAAGAAAGCCCGAGACAAAGCGAGAAGAAGCGGAATAAATGTAGAGCCTCCAACACTGTACCGACTAGAAAATGTTTCAAGTGTCACGGTTACGACCACATAGCCTCCAGCTGCCCTACGAACAGAGTAGTCTCACTTACTGATCAAGATGCTGTGAAAGAGATTATTGATGAAGAAAAAGCCAAGGAACATGGTGAGGTGCATCAACTTCGCCTAGTTGAATGAGAGACGCTTGTGATTCGATGGGTCCTGCAGACTGAGGACCCCAGGGAATCGTAGAGGTTACGTCGCAACATATTCTACACCCGCTGCACAGTGAACGGAAAGGCATTCAGTTTCATTATCGATGATGGAAGTAACAAGAACGTGGCGTCGGCACAATTGATAGATAAATTAGGACTCACAATGCAGAGACATTCCCATCTATATTCACTTGGTGGTTGAAGAAGAAGAATCGGGTCAGCATCGACCAAAGATGCATGATAGAATTTTCGATCGGAGGCCAGCTGCAAAGACAGGTGTGGTGTGATGTGGTCTCTATGGAAGCCCGCCACCTTCTGCTCGGAAGACCGTGAAAATTTTACCGAAAGACTCAGCACGACAAATATAAAAATAAATTTTCTTTCACCAAGGATGGGAAGCACATCACCCTTCTTCCTTAGATAGAACCCCAAGTCACAGGATCCCACTTCAGCAGATCAGCGTTAGTGGAACCAGTTTTAGCGATGCCACCAAACAAAAGGACCGAGCCACCCACCCCCGATGCAGGACAGATACGACCAAGGTTATGTGAGGTCAACGCCATACCAGAAGAACCACCGCCGTGCAGGAAGGGCCCGATTACTGCATGGCCGATTGAACATATCATATGTTACTTTAGGAAGATTCACCAACATAGGCGTGGTACGCTGCCACAGAAGGACAGATTGACATGAACATTTACACGCAAATTAAGGAAGACCCTCACATATCCCGAGAGACAGTGCAGTCGTTAATGGGATCCAGGGGTGGTTGAATACGAAACGAAAGCTTCGACTATGAAGTTCAAGCTCCCCTAACCTTAAGAGACTGATACGGGCACTAACAGCGCCTGATTACATGTGCTGACAACGCTCGATTACGTGTGTTAAAACAGTGCCCGGTTCGAGCGTTTTGAACTGCAGGGCCAGTCAGCTTGGCATCGCAGAAGCGATAGCAATGCAGAGGGGGGAGCGGGAGCTCTCAAATCCTCGCTGGGTACACGATTGCGGGAGATCTAGTGCGAAGGTAGGAAGGATAGCATCGGCAATCGCGAACTATCACGATCCGACTTGGGGCATCACGAATTGCTACTCTATGAAGTGCTCTCTGGATTTCTCTAGGCTTCCCACTCTCTTCCTCTGTGTAGAAGCTTCATCCGTCCGGAGGGAGCCTATAAAATGCCGTAGTAGGTATGTAGGGAGTCGGTTTTTGGTGTGTTTCATTTCAGATCTCATGTGTGAAATTTCTTTCCCCTTTGTAGGCTATAACCGAGGAGGTGGTGGTTCTTCGATTATATCCTCTCCAAGGTAGCGATTATATCCTCCCTTTTACTTTCATCAAATCTTCTCCTCCCCACTCTTCAACAATCAAACTCTCCCTCCACACCCCGAAAACAAGTCATTTCCCCTTCCCTCTCATTATTATCGCTGACCAACCTTCTTAACTCCTTTCAAGCTCCTTCAAACAACCCCACTACCGTTGTCGACCACCTACAACCCTTTCATACCTGCCTTCCCTATAGTTCCGCACCATCCTTTCGCTGCCACCAGCCTCCCGTGACTGTCTTTATTCCTCACAATCATTGTTATCCCTTGAGCAGACCACCATCAATTGGAATATGTTTAGAAGCGTTTGTTTTTGTTGTTCCATGTTTTGTGTCTTTATTTCTATTAGAGTCATGGTGTAACCTTATTTTAATATTAATGAAAGTTTGCATTGTGTTTTCTCAACTAGTTCTGATATCATTTGGTATCAGAGCTAGTCCAGCCCTAGTTCTATTCTAGGTTTTCCGAGCATTCGTCATAAACCAAAACTCTATTTCCTACCACCAAATATATCTTCCACAACCCAAATCCTAACCCCACTAAAATTCTTCTTTCTTATTCCTTAATCCCTAGTCATGCCACTCTGGAGATACATGTCTGTGGCTACTCAGGAAGAGTTAAGGGGAAAGCTTTGTCGTCTCCAACAGAGACTTGCAGAGACTAAAGAGTTAACACAGAAGGAGTATACCTTTGACCTGAATCTAGAGAGTTGAAGGAGAGAAATAAATGACGATCTGAAGCCCATCCATGGGAAGACTGTCAGCGATGAAGAAGACATGCCATGGAATTTCGGGATCCATATCAGAGAGAGCCAAGAAAGAGATATTGGAATCCCTTCCAAAGGGACAATTCTCAAGAGGAGATAGTCGTAGGAGGACCAATAGACTATGGGATAAAGGTGAATTTACTCGAGTTTGAAGGAGGCATGGATCTGGATGAATTCCTTGAGTGATTGCAAACTGTTGAATGGATAAAGACGAGTCAAGCTAGCTGCCATTAAGCTGAAGAAGAGCGCTTCTCTATAACGGGAAAATGTGCAGAGGTAGAGGAAGAGAGAAGGCACTAAAAAATCACTAGATAGGAGAAGATGAAGAAGGTAATGCAAAAAAGTACCTCCCACCCTACTACGCAAGGATATGTTTCTAAAACTCCACAACTTACAACAGATGGATCTTTCAGTAAAGGATTTCACAGCCCAATTTGATCACTTAAAGCTCAAGTAAGGATTGATAGAGCAAGAAGAGCATACAACAGCCAAATATCTCGAGGGACTGAGGCCTGCCATTAGGAATATAGTGCGATTGCAACTATACTGGACACTGGAAGATGTCCAAACACTGGCCTTGAAACTAGAAAGACAGCAGAAGTAGAATAAGCGATAGTGATCCTTTAGGCAGCAACCTCAAGGCAAACAACCACCTACAGTTACCACAATCGACAAGGGTACCCCGAGAGAGACTAGCAAGCTCGGACACGAGAAAGAAAGCCTGAAAGCGAGAAAAAGCGGGAGAAAGACAGTGCCTCTAACACTGTACCGACCAAGAAATATTTTATGTTCCATGATTATGACCACATCGCCTCCAGCTATCCCACGAGCAGAATAATCTCACTTATTGACTAGGGTGTCATGGAAGAGATTAGTGATAAAGAGAAAGCCGAGGAACGGGGTGAGGTGTATCACCTTCCCCCTAATGAAGAAAAGCCACTCGTGATTCGACGGATCCTGCTGACCGAGGACACTAGGGATTTACAGTGATTTCACCACAACATATTCTACAACCACTACACAGTGAACGAAAGTGTATGTTGTCTCATCATCGAGGGCGGAAACAACAAGATCGTGGCGTCGACACATAGGAGAATCAGGTCAGCATCAACCGATGATGCTTGGTAGAATTTTTGATTGAAGGCCAGCTGTAGGACTAAGTGTGGTGCGACATGGTCCTTATGGATGCCTGTCACCTTCTGCTGGAAAAACTGTGGCAATTTGACTGAAGGACTTAGCACAACGGATATGAAAACAAGTATTCTTTCACCAAGGACATGAAGTGCATCATCCTTCTTCCTTCGACAGAGCCCGAGGTCATATGATCATTTTTTAATAGAACAATGTGAGTGAAACCAGTTTTAGCGATCACACCAGACGAGAGGATCGAGCCACCTGCCCACGATACAGGACATATACGACAAAAGTTATGTCAGGTCGACGTTGTACCAGCAGCACTATTGTCGTGCAGAAGGGTCTGATTACCACACGCTTGATTGAACCGATTATGTTACTTTGGGAAGATTCACCAGCATAGGCATGGTACACAACCCCAAAAGGACAGATCGGCATGGACATTTACTCGCAACTTGGAGAAGACTCTCAAATACCCCGGAAGACAAAACAGTCGTTAATGAAATCCAGGGGTGGCTGACTACTAAACAAGGCTTTGACTATAAAATCGAAGCTCCCCAAGCCCACGAGACTGTTAGCGCCTGATTACGGGCACTAAAACAACACCCAGTCCGGGGTTTTGAACAGCGACCGGTTATCAACGCTGAAATAGTGCTTAGCTCCAGTGTTTCAAACCGTGGGGCTAGCCCGCTTGGCATCGCAGAAGTGAGAACGACGCTGAAAAGGGAGCGGGAGTTCGTGAATCCTCACGAGGAAACCCAATTGCGGGAGATCTGACGCTAAGGCGGAAAGAACCGCATCGGGGATTGCGTAATATCGCGATCCAGCTTGAGGCATCACGAATCGGCTGCTGTAGGGAATGCTCCGTGGATTTCTCCAGGCTTCCCACTCTTTTCCTTTGTGTAGAAGCTTCCTCCGTCCGGAGGTAGCTAATAAATTGTTGTTCTGAGTATGTAGGGAGTCAGTTCTTGGTGTGTTTGGTTTCAGATGTCCTGTGTAGAGTTTCATTCCCCTTTGTGGGCTATATCCAAGGAGGTGGTGGTGTTTTGATTGTGTCATCTCCAAGATGGCGATCATATCTTCCCTTTTATCTTCCTCAACCCTTCTCCTCCCCACTCTTCAGTCATCAAACTCTCCTTCTGTCACACAAAAAATTAGCCATTTCCTCTTCCCACAGGTCATTACTACTAGCCCACCTTCCTAACTTCTTTCAAGCTCCTCCCAAAACCCCCAATACCGCTACCAACCACGTACAACCCTTTTCCCCCTAATTTCCACACAGTACTGCACCCTCCTTTCACTGCCACCTGTCTCTTGTGACTGTCGTCATTCCTCCCAATAATCTTTATCCCTCTAGCCAAACTCCACCACCCATTGGAATACGTTTAGAGGTGTTTTCTTGTGCCGTTCCATTTCTTGTGTCGTTATTTCCGTTCGAGTCATGGTGTAACCAAATTTTAATATTAATGAAAGTTTGCTTTGTGTTTTCCCAACTAGTTTTGGTATCAACTATAATTCTACCTATACAAGGCAACATCAACCCTCTTTACAAAGGCAAACAAAAGCCTGCAAAGAAGGAATGTCCAATGATGCCCACACAAAACAATATAGGACCATTTTATGGAGAAAAACCAAAACATGTGAAGGAGAATTGTGTGTTTTCCTTTACATAGAGGGATTTTCATAGTTAGAGTGGATGAGGAGTTACATTTTTTCCCCTACTATTCATTATATTTGGGAGTTTTATAAAAAATTGTAGTTTTTTTCTTTCTATAAGTTTATTTTAATTTTTGAAATTTGAAAATAAAATCACGCACCAATACACATGCATTAGGCACATTCGCAAATATACACACCTACATACTGCTAATTCAAGGACTCAACGCACCACACTTGCACAAACAAGAACAAACCTATTTGGACATTTTTGGGGTCTCAAGTGAGACATGAATATGGCAACCTAATAAGGGAGTTGAATTAGATTATTTAAAAAAAACAATTATTTAAGTAAATTTTATTATCTTAGACATGTTTAACTAGAAATCAAGTTTGTAAGGTTGATATTGACATTGAATTCATTTTTACATATTTAGAAATTGTTGATATTTTATATAAAATCATTAAATGAAGAAAGTTTTGTACATTAGGGCATAAGCCTTCTCTTTGAAATAAGTATTCACTCGCTTTTAATAAATTTTTGTATCTCTTTTTTATGTTACCCAAAAAGGGAGGAGTATATATGATGATTTGTGCATTCTTTTTATATGCATACATTTAGGAGGAACATAACTGCATTTTTGTCTATTTTATTTATGTTCACTCATATATTAAAATGACAACAATAGATATGCATTTTATTTATGATTACAATAAATTAAAAATAAATATAATTAAAATGAGTGAAGCAAGGTTACCTTGCAATCCACATCTATTGTCAATAAAAATGCCATCATTAAAAAGATGGGAGATTGTTAAACTCATGAATTCAATGACTTGCCATTGAATTTTAAAGAAAATATATTATTGATGTACTAACATGTTATTTAACTATTTCAGAAACATGATAAATTCGTGCAAATCAGGTAAGAATCGAGTTTGAAAATATATATTAGGTTAAATTGTCCTAAAACTCCCATAGGGTATCTCATAATTTAAGATGTGTGTTTGAATGAAATAATACTTATGGATAATTATTTTGGAAATAATTAATGAAGCATGATGGATTATCCAATCATATAAAAAATAAATTACTGCACATACATGATAATTGAACATTAATCAAATCATTTTGCATGAAAGTTCACGAAATGATAAAGCATTTTATGAAACTATTTCATATTAATCTTTGAGATAAAAGTATCACATTAGAAAAAAAAAATGAGCATATGAAATACTAAAACAAAACATCCCAACTGGCATGATGTTGCATAAAAATAGTTCAAAAAAATTATATATATGGTAAGAAGAATACTTGAAAATGAAATATTAAAAAAAAAGATTAATAATTTATTTGAGCTTAATCATTTTTAAATCTAATATATGGGAGATAACCTATGTGAATTCTAGAATAGACTAACCTAATATGTATTATCAAGCTTGATTTTGCACTGATCTGTTTGAAGTTATTGTATATATAAAACACTGAAACAAAATACTAATTACAATCAAACATATATTTATTAACATCAAACTTCAATGGGAAGTCATGCGACTATTGGGGCTAACATCTAGAGCACTTTTTTTCTGTTCCAGATTGAATCTTGAGCAACTTTTAATCAACTTTGTAGATTTCAAAACAAAATTTAGTGATAATTTTGCTCTGATTGAGTTTTAACTTAAAAAAATAAATAAAACTATAATTAAGAAGAATTTATTTAATTCACAACCAAGGAAAGAGGTTATATGATTAGTCATAATTTTTCCAAAAATTGTGATCATCCATAACAAATTTATTAAGACATTTAGAGTGGCCTATTTTTATGTTAAAGAATCTAATATTTCATAAAAAAATTATTCATTTTAGCACAATTCTTGATACAAGTACATTAATCAAAAGTTTTCATGATCAATTTTATAATCATCTAAACTCTAATTTTAGCAAACTTAAATGCCGCTTAATTCCAATATCATTAAAGCGCTCAAATGATAGAAAATTAATTTATGAATAAAAAATTAATATGGTTTTCGAATAGAGAGTTAGGATATTTTAGCTAAAATTATCAAAATAACATTTTCAAATATTATAAATACTCTCATTTTTCAGGAAAAAAATATCCTAAAATTAAAGAACCTTAAAATCTAAAAAATTTCAAGTTATTCCCAATGATCGAAGCTAAGAATCGTTGTCAACAACAACAATTGTCTGGTTGTTATCTTCCAACCACTATGATTCTTCTAATCACTATCACCCGATCATCATCTCTCAATCATCATCACTTAATTGTCATTGTCCAGTATTCATAAGTTGATTGCATTTCTTAAATATCAATGCTCAACTATCTATTCTTGACCACCATCAGTCTCCGCCAACCAACGTCTGCATTTGCCAACCAACATTGATGCCTATCATCTCAAGCCACTCCAAACTTGTTCAACAAATTCATGGGAGCCGAGAATTCAAACATTTTAAGAACAACTTATCAATTTTTAAAGAAAGACAAATTGTTGCAATCATCTATCATATAGTGGAAATTCAACTGAGTCGCACCCCTTAAATCTTTTCCTTTAATAGGTTTTCTAAGTAGCAAAATTCGTACATTAACAAGGCTGCTGTGAAATAGCGCAATTTTTTCAAAAAAAAAGTTTACCTTCACCGCATGGAGACTTCCTGGTAGTGATGTTCAGTACCTTGGTCGGCATCCTCACAGGTCCTTTAACCTTAAGCCTCTTATCTTTCGCTCCCCTCACCAAATCAGCACACACTATCCAGAAGAGCATTCCAATTGCAAAAATTCAAGCATCGAACAAAGAAAAAAAGGTAAAAAATGGCGATGGATCGATAGATGAAGCATACCCTTCTCAAGATTCTTCACGTTCTTAGAAGAAAGAGTAATCCGGATGCGATGCTCCTGCTCCATCGACTCCTCAAGCCCTGGTTTGGTGGGTTTCATTGCAGCGAACGCCATGTCCTAACTCACAGTTTAACCCTGCAATTTCCTCATATATCATGAAAGTATACGTCGTCAACACTATAACAGAGAAGAAGAAGAAAGCTGCTACCTTCTGTGAATAAGTTCCTGAGAGCGTCGTCTCTTGGCCGGTCAATTCCGCCTCCACTAAGCCGCTGAAATAAATGGCTAGGGTTTCGGTGCTTTACAATAAATAAATATGAACCCATGAAACGGCCTTTTTTCCATTGTTGTATGGTTAAAATTACATAAATGTGTGGAAAAAAAAAGTAAATGCCATTTGTGAATAAAATAAAAGAAAAAAAAAGGGATTATTACACACAGATCATCCCAAATATTGTTATTTATAAATTAACCATCAAATTAATTTTTTTTTTTTTTGAACTACTGAATCAATGCACTTACAGATGTCAGAGTCAAATCATTGAGAATTTGATAAAATTTTATAGATGTTGGAATTTTATTTGATATGTGAGTGAGAATGTGAAAAATGGATGGTAAAGGGTAGTTGACTTGTAAATAGCAAGTTTCGGATGGAAATAGGCAAGGGATAAAATTGGAAAGCGTAATCAAATTGTTTTTATTACATGCATGTTTTTTAATCACTTGGTCGTTACACTCAAAGTCAGGGAGGTGATATCTCGTGTCAGGAGTTGGCTTAAAAAAATCTCGTTACAGTAGATATCCTGAATTGACAAAAATACATTCTTGAATAATGACAACATTAGTGGATTATTTCTAATGAAAATATAATAGTGATGAATTAGTTAAATGCACCAACCTTGCAGAGGCATCTGAAATTTGTATTCGGGCGGCCGAGTTGCAAATTTAAATATTTTGTTGTCGTGTGCACTCTCTTTTAAACTTACTATCACGAATGTAAATCACACGTTGAATCACATACTACTAATATATTATGTGTTGCAGCTCCACAACTATCGATATTGGCTATCTTCCCCATGCATGTGTCAGCATGCATTACATCAATTGCTCAGATATAGTTCTTATTGTAAAAAATTGACATAATATAGGTTATGAATTTTATTTAATTTATTGAAGTGTGAAAAGAGAGTAAGATCAATACCTTCAAAAACGACGTGTATATCGAATCGCTACTGATATCCCGAGGTGTTTGAGCAAAAGATGGGTCTAGTGGTTTGATGTTGTTTGTAGTCATTTTAACCAAAGAGAACCCCGATGTGAAAATACCTGTTGATAGTCTCTGTAGAGTGTTGGAAACGCTCAGAAGCAACACAAATGAAGTCATTATACAACATAATGAAGAGCGTAATAGCAAGGACTTCTAGGGATGTAAATCGTGAGATCCATACAAATCATATTTGCATCGCAATTCATCTAATAAATCACAAAAAATAGCTTTTGACATCTGGAACATGTTGTAAATCCGACTCATGAGCTTCCATTAGTTTACCAACCCATTTATCACCCGCAGATGACGATGAAACACAATGTGTCTTACAAATATTTCTTCGGTTGTACTCATGAATCAGACAAACTATGTTAGTAATGACTGTCACTTGCTCAACTATCTCTATAATCTCATCTTTATTTGATGGCTACATTTATGTGAAAGAATAATTTTAAGCTTATTTCAAAAGAACTTGTTATTTTCAATGCAGGTAAATGCTTAACTTGTGTACAATGAAAGTAGTTTAACTACAGAAATCCACGAATAATAAAAACATCATAAATAATACACACAAGCCATAGTTTACAATAGAAATATCAAATACTATAAATAGTCACTCTGTTATAGTAGCAATAAGTAACAAAAAAAGATTTGCATATCATATAACTAGTCTAACTCCCTAAAAAATAACAGAGGTTAGGAATCATTTGTTCATGGACCAGTATGAAGAAAGCCTCTCACTTGTTTCGATCCTCCAGAAGTTTTACAACAAATAAGTTGACGAGCATGTCATCAAAAATTTTTAGAATTGGGTCGAATAGCTTGATAACATCTGTCATTGTTGGGTATGCATGGAGAGCAGTACAGACACTTGAAGTAATATTAGTGTTGTTTGTCACCAACTGCGATATGTAATGGGATAAATGAGTTGCTCCAACTTTAGTTTTCTTTTTTTACTATTTTGTGTTGACGGTGCAGGTCGCTTTGAGTGTTTAGACTCCCTGTGGTCTCTTTTATCTGGTTGTTCCTCGTAGATCTCTTTGGTAAAAAAACACATTCAGACTCATCAAAATTGAAGGTTGACTCTTCTATTGTAGCACAAATGTTGACCCCTATGACTACAACACCTAGGAACATAGTATCTAGCTTCTCCTCCAGCTCTGGGTTAATGCAAGCAAGCTTAAATTTTTTTGCATTTAGTAAAACCTACAATTAATAATCTTAATTTTCAAGAAAAAGAATTTTAAACTAAGCAATATTGAACGTAAGATATTCTACTTACTAAAATCTTCTCACGCCACCACTCCTCAGGTGTATCAATTGTTTTTTTTAATAAGGATTCATCCTAAACCAATGACCCCTCTCTTTAGCTCATTCCACAACTCCAGTCCTTTTTAAGTTGATCTCATTTGTTTTTAAGTAGAGTTTTATCGTACATTCTATCCGTTTTTTCTTGAAGAGTTTCACATGATTTGTAAAACCTCCTTATTGAAATGTATGGTCGATCTATTGCCCTTTTCAACCTCTCTTAAGCATAAATCACAAAAAAATTACTTTCATCTCTCTATCCCAAATAGTGGATATCCCACTTTTTTTTGTTTACCCATCTGATATATAAGTAAAAACAAAAGAAATGCATCAACATAATTTGACATGTAAAACAACAATACATGAACCTAAAACAAAAACATGACAAATAAGAAGTAAATGTAGAGCTCAAAATCAATTCATAGATATAAAAAATAGCTCCATCCAGAATCACTAATTGTGCCCTTTAAGCATAAGGACCTGGTAGTATCCATGTCAAATTAGCATGACCGTTTTTTTTTTCACATTCATAAGTGGTAATTGGTTGAGCCTTTGCTCTTTTTTCCAACATCACTCTACTAAACATTTCATAAGAATTGTGAAATGCGCCCACCAATTCGCGCTCTGAAAGCATCACCATAAAAGAAATCCTAACAGTCAACGGGTCCATAAAACATCTGAAGTAATAAGATCATATAAAGCTAGAGAATTATTTATGATAAGTTAACAACATCAACTTCACCTCAACATATCTCAACATGGATAGATATATGAGCACTGCTTCACATTTTCACTGAGAAATTTTGTTTGTCGAATTGTTTGCTTTTCCATACTCCTTAGTGTAGAATGTTGAACATTGCATTCTTTTTTTAAGTTCTGTCGAGACTTTAATAAATGAAATTGCATATGCTTTATTGTAAAGTTGAAGTTTGTATGATGAATAAGTTAGTAGCATTTATACTTATTATGATCAACCAGTAGAAGCTAAGGAATGAAATCTATATGAGCATTTCTCGTCAGTTTATTTCATAATTTTTTGTGTACCTATTATGCAAATGCATGCACTAATGCAAAACCTCAAATTACATGTTAGATAAGATACCAATATCCAATTTTTAGTTTTTATCACAGTAGCCAAATCGGACCCTTGAGGCAATAATTAGAGCACACTGAGATCTCTTAACCAGAGAATACACCATCCATAATCACAGTTTTCCCAAATTGAATAAGCACTTTAGTGTGTTCTCCTGTGACAGGTAGTATCTATGGGAAAACAACATATTCAATTTTAATTGACAAGTGGTGATCAATTGAGTCATTTGATAGTTATTTTCCATCATTTCTCTAAATAACATTTGAATGACATTCCCCAATTAATATATTATCCAACATATAAACTCAGGGAATGCATATGCATAGCGAGTACAACCAAAGTTCTAAAAGAAACAGATTAACAATTTTCAAATATATTTCATTTCACAGTTTCCACAGGTTGATCAGGATAGGTGAAGATACTGCCAACTTATCTCAACAGAACTAAAAAATCTCATTTTTAAAAGTCTCAGTATAACTATGAAAAAAAAACAGTGCTCAACATCCCCCCCTCACCAATTGTTACTTAACACAGAGAAGGGAAAAGTAAGTAATTCAACCATCACAAGTTAGTGCTCATATATCCATGAAAATAAAATAAAAAAATAAATTTTGAAAAAAAATGATTAACAATGTTAATATATTTTTCATTCCATACCTTATACTGCTTGATGAGGACTAGTATAGATGTTGCTAACTTATCTTTTTTACAAAATCCAACTTTGCATTAAACCATATACAATTTCATTTCTAAAAGTCTCAACAAAACTAAAAAAAAAGAGACACCGCTTAACATTTCCCCTAAAATGTTATTGACACTAATGAGGAGACAAAAGCAAGCAATTTGACCAATAAATTTTTTTTTCAGAAAAACTGAAAAATCAGTGCTTCTGTAGGAAAGGAAAAAAATAATTAAAAAAAATTCTGCTTGCACAGATGAACAATACTCATATATATTTTATTTCATTGCTTCTAACGATTGATTAGAACAAGAAAAGTTGTTACTAACTTATCTATCATGCAAGCTTCAACTGTGCAGCAAAGCATATGAAATTTTATTTATAAAATATAAGAAAAGTAATAAAAAAAATAGTGCTCAATATTTTTCCCCCACCAAAATGTTACTCTGCACTCAGGAGGCAAGAGCAAGCAATTCGATTAATAAAATTTTCAGAGAAATTGAAAACCAATGTTTATGTAGCCAAAGGGAAATTTTTTTTTTGTACAATTGAACAATGCTCATATATATTTCATTATATTGCTTCTATTGATTGATTAGAACAGGAAAATATATTGCTAACTTATCTATCACACAAGCTTCAACTATGCAACATAGCACATGCAATTATATTTTATAAAAGTTTTAGAAAAACTAAAAAAAAAGAAGCAATGCTTAATATTCTCTTCCCAAATTGTTATTCTGTACTGAGGAGAAGACAGAAGCAAGCAATTCGACCCAACATTTCTCTGAGAAAATGTAAAGAGTGCTCATATAGGCATAAAAAGAATATAAAGAAATAAAATTTGAAATAAGCAAATGAACAATGCTCATATATATTTTATTACATTTTTCTACTGATTGATCAGAATAGATAAGGATGAACAAAGCATATGCAATTCTATTTATAAAAGTCTTAGAAAAACTAAAAAAGGAAGCAATGCTTAACACCCCCTAATGTTACACTACACTGCAGAGGAGATAGCAGCAAACAAATCGACCAAGTAAAATTAGTGCATGCCTATGTAGTAGAAGTTCACAAAGAATTTTAATGAAAAAGATGTACAATGCTCACATATGTTTCATTTCATATATTTCAATTGGTTGATTAAGATAGGGTTATATGATGCTAAGTTACATATCATGAAAAGTTCAACTTTGCATCAAAGCATATGCAATTTTATTTATAAAGGAAAAAAAAAATCTTTAAGAAACATATGAACAATGCTCGTATATATTTTATTTCATAACTTCTATTGGTTGATTATGATAGGTATAGATGTTGTTAGCTTATCTATCACACAAATTACATATTTGCATGAAAGCATATGCAATTCCATTTGTAAAAATCTCACATATATTAAAAAAAAAGATTTCTTAAAGAAATAGATGAACAATGGTCATAAATATTTTACTCCATATATTTTACTAGTTGATCATGATAGGTATAGATGTTGCCAAATTGTACATCAAACAAACTTCAACTTTGCATCAATGCATATGCAATCTCATTTATAAAACCATCTCATATACTAAAAAAAATAAACAGTCCTCAACATTGTCCCCCCAAAATGTTACTCAACTCTGTATAGGCATCAAGTGCAAGCAAATCGATCAACTAATATCATTAAAAACATATGTTGAACAAGTCTATAAAGAATTCTTAAGGAAACATATGTACAATGCTCATATATTTTTCATTTCATAGCTTATACTGCTCGATCAAGATTAATATACATGCTGCTAACTTATATATTTTGAAAACTATATACAATTCGAGAAGTAAAAACAAATAGGTGCTCATAAATCTCTCCTTAAAATGTTCATTTACACATATGCATTGGAAAGAACAAGCTAATTGAGCATAAAACCTCCAATCTCGATGTATTTTTTAACAAGAAATGTGTTGATTCAAATTAAAAATCATCAAGAACTCCAATTTCAGCGAACTTATAGTCAAACTGACTGTTTTGGACATCGTGAGCCCAATGAAGCCAAAATTGGTTTGATTTGAGCCTGATCAAGCCCAGATCAAGCGTTTAAACACAATTAGAGGTTTTAGATGGACAAATAAAGGTCAAATGAATTACAAATTTGACAGGCTTATAATCAAATTAAGGTTTCGATAAGGCAAATCCAATGAGCCTAAGTTCACTTAATCTTGATGACATTAAAGTATTTAAATGTACATAAAACATAATCAGATCAAGGAAATCACTTTAGGTCGTTTGATGGAGTGATCCAGATTCATGTAGTAGTTATGGAGGATGTCACTCATAAAAATTATAAATAAAGTCTCACTCCTCTCATGAAAAGGGGACCATAATTGAGACCAAGATGCGGACCTAGTGGAGGAGGAGCTAATTTTCAGAGTTGTTATGACTGAAGACTCAACGATCACTTTATACATTTTTTGTTGCCTACCATCGCCAGTCGTCGACCACTATCAGCCCCCCTGCTTATCACCATCAGTGGACCTTATTGAGTAATAAAGTACGTTGCAATGAAGCACATAGCAGAGTAACGACTTACATTGTGAAGCAATGACGCACTATGAATACGACACATCCTAAATACTGCGTGACGACGCACCTTGAATATGGTTTAATAATGTATCCTGAATATGGTGTAACAACTTATCCTAAATATACTGTAGCAACAAAATCTGAATACGGTGTAACGACACCCTAAATATAGTACGTACCCTTAATGCGATGTAAAGATGCACACTGAATACCATGTGTGTGAAAACCAAATCAAACATCGAACTAGTAGAAGTGAAGGTTCAATGTTTAATGGTTCATTTGAGGTTAAACAAAAGGTTTAACTAGATGGCATAATAAAGTATTTAAATTGTTTTAATATAACTAAAATAATAGAATAACAATATATTAATATAATTTTTATTGATTCATAAAAAAAATAAATTTAAAACAATGCTTTCAAATATTTTGAATAATATTTAAATAAAAATTTTATGACATGATATTTTTCCTTTTTTTTAAAATATCTTATTTCTAGCTATTCGATTAGAATCAAAAGACTAAAATTGATAATATTTGAACTGGTCGTTCTTTAAAAACTGGATCGGTTATTTATAAATTGGATTGGTTTTGACATGTTTAATCTCAGTTCTTTGCAAAAATAGTTCTAAGCTTGAATTGAACTGGTTGAATGACTGGTTCTTGGTCGAACCGGTCAAATTGACCAGTCAAGTTTTAAAAACCACGATGAATATAAGGTAAGGAAAAACATCATATGGAAGATCCTACGATAATTCCCTAAAACAACTACTTATAACCGCAATATTTAGAGTACAACCGTTGTCACCAAATTTCTGAAGTTCTCTTACTTTTATATCGACAAATAATATCTCCATTGCAACCACCGACTGATGTAGCATCAACTACTGCCTAAGTGGCCAACTAATGCTATTGCAACTCCCCACTACGGTTTATATGACAATTATAGCTTATATACTTGCAGCTAAGACAACCCCAACTATGGCCTTTGTGGCCAATTGATGATGTTGCAACTCCTCACTATGATCTATGTGGTCAACTGTTATCATCACAACATTTATTCAGGGACTTTATGGTCAACTAACGTTATTGTAGCTCCCAATATAGCTTAAGTGTCTAATTATTGTCATCACAACCCTCCACTACGGTATTTGTAGTCAATTGACACTCTTATAACTACCAACTACGTCTTATGTGACCAATTATTAATGTAATTGCCCACTCAACCTACGTGGTCAACTGCTCATTACAACTTCCCGCCACGACTTTTTGTGGCCAATTGATGCTTCTGAAGCTGCGAACTCTGGTTTATGTGACAAACTACTACTGTGATATTCATCTGTGGCCCATATGAGAAGTTGATGTAATTATAACCATTGTCTATAATATTTGTGGCAGATTACTGCCTTCATAACAATTAACACTGACATTTGCGACACGATATCACTATTATCGCCAAGAACTTAGCTATTGCAGTTCGATTACGACTATTATTAACGAATTGCTGTTGTACATTTACGATTACCAGTTTTTTAAACTCCATCTTCCCTGATCTAGGAGAAAGAGAGTGGACCTAAGTACTCATAATTACATAGTATATTACTTTGTCTAGGTTAAACGTTGCGGTTTTTTTCTTTTCCAGGGTTTTCTTAGGTAAATAGTCATGACTTCTTCTCCTAATTTTTCTCTAGTATCTATATGTATGCTAAATCTCCGCGTAATGCTAAAATGCTAAATTATTGTTCTATCACTATGAATCATCAGGCACACAACAAGCTCTAAGGTCTTCTTTTTAGGCTTCATTTACGAGCGTATGATTCAAATTTTTATAATTAAAAATTAATCAATTTATCCAATCATTTGATTAACTAGTTTTAT
>NEWO01000114.1:969551-997473 GCA_003013225.1 Phalaenopsis aphrodite
TTGGACCAGTGGGCTCAAATCAACCATGAGGCTCAATATGGTCCCCAATTGGGAAAGATCAATTATTTTATTTGAAATCTTCAAATTTTATCTCTTATGGCATATAGAAAAATGATATTTTCATAAAAGAAAAAAAAGAGCTTTTTTGTGGGCGATGATTGCCTCATGGTTGCCCGAGAACTCACAGCATTCACATGGTAGGTTGAGGTGATGACCTTGTGAGAATTGACCAGGCACTGCCGAAGATGGTGTTGCAGATGGTTGGCTAGTCAACTGCAATGAAGTCTGTCTTGTTGGTTGAAAGAGAGGAGAGGGAAAAGTATGTAAGGGTCACCGGAGAACCAACAGACAACCAACAAGTGACAACTGGAAATAGTGCCTAGCCACCGGAGCCACAGATCCAAGGGAATCAAGACAAGAGAAATTAGGACAGTAATCATGTCGAGAGAGCCACAGATGAATAAATTGGTGGTCGCGGAAGGAACACAAAAGGGCAACCACATAAAAAAAATTCAAAGGAATGGGAGTTACGGGTCGTTTCGATTGGACAGAATTCAAATAACCCAAACTGTAATTCCAGACAGCGCCACAGTAAAATCGCTGCCCCAAACTAGCCTTCGTTTGTTTGTAGAGGAACTATGTTGTGAAAAAGTACAGCTCCTTAGGTGGACCAACCTCTCCCTTTTCAAAATTTATGATAAAATTGACATTTTTGCTCATAAAAATGAAGGTAAAAGTCTTGCAAAATGTAGACACGTCAAGGTGGTGCCAACCAAATTAAATCGCTAATATGTGCTCATTGATTCTCTCTATCAATGAGTTTGAAAAAAAAAAATCAAATGCAGGAAATTTTGAAATTCTGATATTAAGCTGGATGAAAATAGAATGCAATGAAAAATTTTGATGTATTTAAAATTCATCCTATAGTTTAAATTTGATGTATTTCAAATTTCTTAAATTTAGGCAATTTCTAAATACACGATTTTATAGTTTGTTGTCGTTACCGCAGCAGCTGTAATTACCGCCAACAATCTATCATTACTGTTGATGTCTGCCACCTACCGTCACCAAATGTCGAGGCCACAGGTTACTACCCCTGATATCGTTGAGCATAGTCTATATTGATTTCATTTTTCTTCAAAACAAACACAAAATTATAAATTCTTACATGTACTTTACATTAAACCAAATTGTTAGGTATGACTCATATATCATAAATGAGACAGATGCTGGAGCGGAGGAGACAGATGCTGGAGCGGAGCGGACACACGAGCAGAGTTGAGCGGAAGGATCTGTCTAATCGGAGAAGTTTCATTATGTGGGTTGGGGGGTAATTTAAGTAATTATATATTGTACTATAGATTTATATTTATATATGTTCTGTCTGTAACCATAAGTGAGTTGAATTTTGTATTTTGTACTCTTTTCTGAATATTGAAAAGAAAGTCGTCGCTCTGCTCCTGAGAATGTAAGAATCTTTGCTGAACATCGTAGATCTCTGTATGTTCTTCTAAATTTGTATCGATTCTTATTTTTCTTCGCTCTAAATTTCTTAATACAAATAATT
Organism: Phalaenopsis aphrodite; assembly: GCA_003013225.1. Taxonomy (NCBI): domain Eukaryota; kingdom Viridiplantae; phylum Streptophyta; class Magnoliopsida; order Asparagales; family Orchidaceae; genus Phalaenopsis; species Phalaenopsis aphrodite. The sequence continues at coordinate 971,119 of NEWO01000114.1, forward strand.
CCAAGCTATTTCAAATACACAACATTTCAATTATATTCCTTTTATATTTCATTCCTTTTTCATCAAACCAAAGAGCCCCAATCAAATTGGATTACACTTTTTTAGTTTATTAATTTACTTTGTTTGTTAAAAATTCGAGGCTTACTCAGTAGGTTACGAGGGAAAAAAGGGTGAAAATGATATAAAAGAGCAGATTGATATCCCACTACATGCTTTCCCTTCGCCTTCTCTCATCCATTTTAATTTAACATCAAAACTGAATTTAAATATTTTTTTAATTTTTATTAAATTTAATTATGAACTCAAATACATATTGATGTGCCATCAACAAAACATGAATCTCAATAAGTTTTTCAAATAAAAAAAACATTTCAAATTTATATTCAACATCACTTAGGGTCCCGTTTTCAACAAGCTTATAGTCGAGCTGATCATCTCGACAAGACGAACTCCTTGGTAACAAAATTGGTTCAATTTGAGTCTAAGTTAAGATCAAGCCATTAAAGCACATTTGAAGACTTCAGACCATCAATTGAATGATCAAATGAGCTCCAAGTTTGACATATTTCTAATCAATTGAACGTTTTGACGAGAGCAATCCAATGAGCCCAAGCTCGCTTAATTTTGAGGTCATTAAGTCTCTCAAATCATTAAATAACTCTCTAAAGCGAATGATCAAAATGCTAATCTCCTAGATACTATAAATAGACCACATCTCTTTGTTTGAGAGAGAAGGAGAATGAGATGAATTCCAGTGATCTTCTAAATCAATGACTCAACGATAACTCAACACTCCGTAGCTGTCAGCCACCATTGACCATTGCCTACTGTCTGTCGTCGACCACCGCTAACTGACCTTGCTCTCCGTCATCGATGAACTATGCTAGATAACTATGTATGCCAAATATGAGGTAATGATGTATCCTAAATACGTGTTAATGACGTATCATGAAAATGTATAATGATACATCCCAAATGTGGTGTAACAAATAACATCGTATGAAAGTTTTGACGATAATTTCCATCCTTCGTAATCGCTGATCATCGTCAACCACCGATCACCGTCAACCGCCCCAGCTCGCCACTGTTATCAAACTCTACTAGCTGACAACATATTCCAAATACAGTGTAACGACGAATCTCAAATACAGTGTAATAATGTATCCCAAATATGATTTATTAATATATCTCAAATGCATTGTAACTAATTACACTATTTTAAAGTTCTGATGAAAACTTCTGGCATCCGTAACTGCCGACCACCGCCCATCGGTCGTTGTCAACCACTTCTGACTGCTCTTGCTCTTTGTTGTCGACAAACTCTGGTAGAAAACGACATATCCTGAATACAATGTAATAATATATATTGAATACGGTGCAACGACACATCTCAAATATATTGTAATGACATATCTAAAATAAAGTGTAAGAAATAACGTTATATTAAAGTTCTCGTGATAAATTCCATCTTCCATAATCGCCTACTAACATCGATCATCATCCGCCAATTACCCTTGCTCACTGCAGTCACTGAACTCTACTAGCTAACAACCTATATCAAATACTGTGTAAATGAATAACATTGTATTAACCATCTGATGATTACTCTCGATGATAATTGCTTATAATTGTCATGCTCAGCATACAATAATTTTCTCCAAGCTCCTGAAATTTTCTCTATGCTATATAAAGATAAATGCAGTTTTTAGTATAAATTTGTAACTCTATTTTCCCTAAGAGAAGGGATATAGTCTCCTACTATGGTGTGTGTGGTCGATTGATGCTATTATAGTTATGAGTTATGGTCTTTGTGGCCGACTGATGATATTATAACTTTAAAAAATGACATGTGGCCAAATTTTGTTATTGTAATCACTAACTACGCCCTCCTTGACTTACTAACAATTATACAACTTTCAATTAAGACCTATGTGACTATCTGACATTATTGTAGGAAGACTTCTATGACCAACTGATGCTATTAAAACTTCTAACTACGACTTTTGTGTCAAACTAACGATATTGCACTAAATAACCATATATGATATATGTGACCAACTAACACTATTATAACTTTCAACTACAACTTTTGTGGCTAACTGCCGCTATTACAACCACCACCTACAACCTCTATGACCAATTGACCACCTGACTACAACCACTGTGGTTAACTAATATTGTTGATGCTATTGCAGTCACCAACTATGACATATGTGGCAAATTAATGATATTACAATTATCAACTATGACATTTGTGACCAACCACTCCTTATGCAGCAACCAACCACTGCATTTGTGACTGTTACAACCTTCAACCATGGTCTTTGCGGCCAACTATTGCTATCATAGCTGAGAACTATATATAGTGCAGCTCAATTATGACTATTATTGTTGAACTGCTATCATACATCTATGGTTATCAACTCTGTATTTCTAGCTTCTCTAATTTAGAGAAGAGTGAGTCTATGTACTTATAAACATATAGTGAATTATTTTGACTTGAATAGAGCCCATAATTTTTTACCTTTCCAAAAATTTTCCACAAAAATTCCTGATATCTACTCTTGTTACAACCACCACCTACAACATTTATGACCAACTAACGCTATTGCATTCACCCGATTGCAGCCTTTATGGCCGACTGACACTACTACAACTTTTAATTTCGATCTTTGTGGTCATCTGATGTTATTGCAGCCACCAATTACGACATATGTGGCCAACTGATAATATTATAATCATTAAGTATGACATTTATGACCAACTACTACTTATGCAAGAAACAACCACTAAATTTGTTGCTTACTACTATTGTTACAACTTCCAAGCACAGACTTTACGACCAACTATTGCTATTATGGCCGAGAACAATATATGTTGTCACCCAATTATGACTATTATTGTTTAACTACTACCATACATCTGTGATTATTAGCCATGTATTTCCAGCTTCTCTAATTCAGGAGAAGAATGCACAAATGTACTTATAAACACAGTGAATTATTTTGATTTGGATAGACCCCATAATTTTTTTCCTATTCAGAAATTTTCCACATAAATTCATGATGTCTTCTCTCGTTACTTTTCTATTATTTATGTGTGTGTTGAATCACCGTGTAATAATATGACATTAAAATATCACTTACACCGCTACAAATCTTGTGGCATCCAACACATATTATATTAACATTGGAACTATCATGTGAGAAAGTGAAATTTCTTTTGCCACTACTCCAAAGCGGATGGCGCATTGATCATCGTTTTTACTGGCCATTTTAAGATCCATTGTCCACTTAGAACTGGCTTAGATGCAAATGTGCAATAGAAATAAGAGAGACTATAATTTTTTCCTTAAATCTAAACCATATTATTTATTTTTTTCATAAATGATTTCTTTGTGAAAATGCTAATTCATGAGAAATCGTATAGACCACACAATTCTTATATACCACACTATATTAGCAAGTTTTTTTTAGGCATTTGCATACATATCTTGTAATTCTTACGTATTGACATATATAATCACTAAATTTATATTTGCATGAACAATATTTAATTCTTGAACATCACATCAAAAATATCACGGATATTAACTTTATAAAACAAAATATATCTTTTCATATATAATTTTATAATATTAATTAAAAAAAAATTACATTCATATATCACATAATTCTTTCTTATGTGTTTATATATTTAGTACCTGAGAATTTGATATTTACATTTATAACATCCCGATTCACGAAAAAGTGTCCTTCACTTTAAAAAGTTAAAAATAATAGTCCTTTTAATGTGATACTAATGATTAGAATGTTATCTATATATATACATGAAAGTTGAGGTGTTAGATATATGTATATACATAAGCATTATGTGGTTTGTATGCATATGCCCCTAAAACTAAATGTTAAAATTTATATGATAAATATGAAAGGGGCATTTTCATATATGCCACACTATTCCTATGTATTTACATAACCAACAAATAAATTTTAATGTTTATGTGTATAATACTCAAATACTTCATTATCACATTAAAAAATCACTATTATTAACTTAAAAAAAGGTAGAGTAAACCTTTTCAAGCATAGTTAAAGTGGCACAAGTGTTAGATATGTAAACTGTTGAGAAAATTAAGGCGAAGAAAAACTAGAACGACACAAATCCAGAAGAACATAGAGATTTAACGAGGTTCGGCAAAGATGCCTACGTCATCGGGAGCACAGCGGCGAGTTCCTTTCAATATTCAGAAAAGGGTTTACAGAAATCAGGGATACCTCATGGGGTTACAAACAGACCTATTTATAACTCCAGGAGTAGACCATAGGCTCAATATGTAATTACAACATTACCCTTGTACCAAACCGCAGGGCTTTGCTCCCACACCCCAACCCACGTAACTTCCCAATTTGGACAGATTCTTCCGCTCCGCTTCGATTCAGCGTCTGTCCCGATATTGTATATAAGTCATACCATAACATAAACACATAAGAGATGTGGTATAAATGTAATTTTTGTAGGGTATGTATGTAATTATTTTATTTTTAGTTGACCAGCATATAGTTGAAATTTTTGGCCGTACGTTGGAATGACGGGCACTTATCCGTTGCAAAAGATGGGATTCAAATTTTGAAATGGTTTTTTTTGTAATTTAATAATATNTCATTAAGTATGACCTTTATGACCAACTACTACTTATGCAAGAAACAACCACTAAATTTGTTGCTTACTACTATTGTTACAACTTCCAAGCACAGACTTTACGACCAACTATTGCTATTATGGCCGAGAACAATATATGTTGTCACCCAATTATGACTATTATTGTTTAACTACTACCATACATCTGTGATTATTAGCCATGTATTTCCAGCTTCTCTAATTCAGGAGAAGAATGCACAAATGTACTTATAAACACAGTGAATTATTTTGATTTGGATAGACCCCATAATTTTTTTCCTATTCAGAAATTTTCCACATAAATTCATGATGTCTTCTCTCGTTACTTTTCTATTATTTATGTGTGTGTTGAATCACCGTGTAATAATATGACATTAAAATATCACTTACACCGCTACAAATCTTGTGGCATCCAACACATATTATATTAACATTGGAACTATCATGTGAGAAAGTGAAATTTCTTTTGCCACTACTCCAAAGCGGATGGCGCATTGATCATCGTTTTTACTGGCCATTTTAAGATCCATTGTCCACTTAGAACTGGCTTAGATGCAAATGTGCAATAGAAATAAGAGAGACTATAATTTTTTCCTTAAATCTAAACCATATTATTTATTTTTTCCATAAATGATTTCTTTGTGAAAATGCTAATTCATGAGAAATCGTATAGACCACACAATTCTTATATACCACACTATATTAGCAAGTTTTTTTAGGCATTTTCATACATGTCATGTAATTCTTATGTATGGACATACATAACCACTAATATTTATATTTGCATGAACAATATCTAATTCTTGAACATCACATCAAAAATATCACTGATATTAACTTTATAAAACAAAATATATCTTTTCATATATAATTTTATAATATTAATTTAAAAAAAATTTACATTCATATATCACATAATTCTTTCTTATGTGTTTATATATCTAGTGTCTGAGAATTTGATATTTACATTCATAACACCCCTATTCACGAAAAAGTGTCCTTCACTTTAAAAAGTTAAAAATAATAGTACTTTTAATGTGATATTAGAATGTTATAATGTTATCTATATGTACATGAAAGTTGAGGTGTTACATATATGTATATACATAAACATTATGTGGTTTGTATGCATATGCCCCTAAAACTAAATGTTAAAATTTATATGATAAATATGAAAGGGGCATTTTCATATATACCACACTATTCCTATGTATTTACATATCCAACAAATAAATTTTTATGTTTATATGTATAATACTCAAATACTTCATTACCACATCAAAAAATCACTATTATTAACTTAAAAAAAGGTAGAGTAAACCTTTTCAAGCATAGATAAAGTGGCACAAGTGTTAGATATGTAACCACATAAGAAATGTGGTATAAATGTAATTTTTGTAGGGTATGTATGTAATTATTTTTTTTTAGTTGACCAGCATATAGTTAAATTTTTGGCCGTACGTTGGAATGACGGGCACTTATCCGTTGCAAAAGATGGGATTCAAATTTTGAAATGGTTTTTTTTGTAATTTAATAATATCCGACTAACGACAGCTGAAGATGGGGGGCATGTGAGTTAGAAAAGGGTACGCGTGTAATTTTGGGTCACGGGAGTCAGTGGCCAGAGGATAATAGAATTTCTCCAATTTTGTCACGGGGATGCATGATAAGGGCGAAGAGTTCTCGTATAAAAATTCATTAAATTATATATCACAAGTAGAGCTGTAAAAACCGCTTCTTGTTGGCGAACAACTCTTGTTCGGCTCGTCCACTAAGTTAACGAGTCGAACACGAATAATAGGAATAAGGATTTGTTCGTTCATGTTCTGTTCGTTATGAATCAAAAGACTATTAATCAATTATATATATATATATATATATATATATATATATATATATTTGATGAGTAGTATTTTTAAAAACCTTATTTATAAGTATTAATTAAGAAAATAAAATAAAAATTATTAAATACATTCAAATGATGTTTTAATATTAAAAATAATTTTTAAATCTTAACCCAAGTCTTAACATCTTATGGATACCTGATTAGGGTTATCAAAACAACTCTTTGTTCGTGAACGACTTGTGTTCGACTAACTAAACAAAAGAGCCGAACATGAACACACTTTTTGAGCTCAAAATATAAACTAGTCCAAGACAAGCTGAGCCTGGGCCCACTCTTGTTCGGCTCGTTTACACCTCTAATCACATGTACAAATAAATATATTAAATTATTAAGTCTTTTTATTAAGAAGGGTTGGACTCTACACGTGATAAGCAGTGATTGAAGTTCTGATGCATTTTTATATCAGAATTTCTTATGTAATATGTTCTCGAGGGTAAGCTACGCTGATGGCATAAAAATTTAGAAGCCATGCTTTTGATTATAAATTTTATTTTATTTTATTTTATTTAAATTTTTATTTGAAATTAAATTTGCTCTATATATTATAACATGTTTAATTAATTTTAATAACTTTTAAAAGTTTTAAATATTTTAAAAATAAAAAATAAACAAATGAAAAAAATTGCACATTTATTTCATGTTTTAATGTTTATATTTGTTTCTAAGCATGCAATATAATGTTTTGAGGGACATTCTGAGATTGTTACCATTATTGCATTGGGAATGTTGTATTGTGGCCACTCCTGCAATTAATTGCTCTTCATCGATGTCCATTGTGTCACGTTTTTTATTAAGATAGTTTATTAAGAGGATCCATCTTGGGTTGAATTTAAGCCAAGCATTTAAAGTTGACTCAAACTCAAATTCCAACCAAATAGTGGTTATGACATGTTCTAAATATGTTACTCAGTTCATCTTTGAATCAGTCTGATGAAACACAAGTTTGACTTGAGCTAAACTTTCTCAATTGGTTAAAAGATAAGTCGTGCTTGAGTTATACTTGGTTGGGTCGAGTTAAATGTGAGTCAGACTCCAATACAGTCCAATTGCTCGAACTGCCGGCCATAACATTGTTGTTGCCTGTTACCATAATCTAATACAATTGATGCCCTCAGTCTTAATTCTCTTGTAATTTTAAATAATTATATTACATGATGTAATGTTAGATCCAAATTTTTCAAGTAAATCGTGTCCAAGGAGTAGAGCATTGGATCGATAAGAGGTGATTGAGATAAATGGAGAAATGAGAGAGAAGAGAGAGATAGAGAGAAGAGGACTTCCCCCGATTGAGGGAAAATGGGGTGTTCCTGGGCTCGTGGACTCCCCCCCCCCTCCCCAACATCATAAAGCTCTCTATTTGTAGAAAATAGGAGGGTAAAATGTACAAAAAAATTATATATTTGGCTTAGCTTTGAATAGAGAAGCAAAGAACATTTTAGCCTTTTTTATTTTGACTGTTGGATCATCTCGAGATTGATGCAAACTTTCATGTCTATGTTTGTCGATCGAATGAAGTGAGGTGATCAAGAGAGAGAGCTTGGTTGGTCGACTAAAGTGAGGTGGCCGAAGTGAGAGAGCTGGGTCGACCGACTACTCATTGCCTCAAGATCTATGCAGACAATGTTTGAGTATACATATTAAGGTTCTCAATTTCCTTGCTCCTTGATAGTGACAGCTACAATAAAGACCAAAAAAATCACAAATCAAACAAGTCTTGGATATGTAATTTGCTAATGTTACTATCTGTTATGAGCTTGTCATGCTTTGTTATGATACCTTTGTCCTCTTCTACTGGGTTGTCATTTTGACTTTTTTCTTGTCAAAAAGAAGTTGTTAGGTTCCGATGACCGGTCAGAGGGAAAGTCTGTCGTAAGAGGAATAGTCAGATGTTAGAGGAAAGGTCCAAGCGTTGCTCATCCCGAAAGAGACTCTTGTAGTTGCTCGCACAAGAGGAGAGTCTTGTATTTGCTCGCTCTAGAGAGGAGTTTTGTATTTGTCGCACTGAAGAGGAGTCTAAGTACCTCCCTCACAAAGCTTGTCGTTGTCGGGTGTTAACTTTATAATTTGGGAGCAGGACGACCGTTTACGCACCCCTCACAGATCTTGTCGCTCATGAGTGCCGAAACGTCCCATAGGCTTCTAGCGATCGTTAGACACCCTTCACGGAGCGTGTCGTTGGCAAGTGTTAACTTTATAATTTGGGCATGAGATGATAATTTACGGACCCCACGCGGAGCTTGTCGCGACCAGATGTCAATGTGTTCCGTAGGCCCTTATTACAACATCGTTGTCAGTATTTTGTTTTACGGATCAAACGCTCTTAGCGTCTTTGTCGGTTGTTTCTCATGCTTTAAAGTGATCAGATGCTCTTGGCGTCGTTGTTGGTTTTCTTACCCTTGTTTGAGTTTTCTGAGTGCTGGAAACAAATGAATTGAGATATATGAAAGTAGATATATAAGTGTGTAGAAATTGAGTGGTATAGAAAAATATGTAAGAATTGAGTCTTATGTAAATCTTTCCTATTTTACTGTTTGGAAATGATTGATCGAAGGTGGAGCCGTCAAGAGGAGCTGGTTGGACGTCCGTTTGTTATTAACATAGTGATTATTTTCAAAGGATGCTACAAAGATATTGATAATCTTAAACGTTATGATAAAAATTTAAATGAAGAGTAACATAAAAAAACCTCAATGAATGTCATGAATTAGTGGTGGTTAGTTATAAACGATAAAAGATGAACTCGTCACTCCATAAAGCCATGCAACTCTTAATTGTAATGTGTCCCATGATTGTAAACACAAAAGAGAAGTAAAGAGAGCGAGAGGTTTTTGCAATATGTTTTTCACATAAATTAGACGATAACCTGATGGTCCCTAGCCATAAACCTATTGGAAAGCAAATGGGCTAACCTTATTGAATGAGTCAAACATCACTCATCTAGTGTGGTTACAATAGTTATAATTTGAAGGTCCATGGTCGCTTTCAATGATAACATTTCATTCATAATTACAATAGCTTATTGTAAATGTTATGTCGGGTTGTGTGAGGGTTAATTATTGAAGAAAGCCAATTATTTGTACGTACTTCTGAGTGTCTTGAATGAGTTTGGAAGTTTCATTGAAAAAAAAAAAATTTTACATTAGGAGTTTTGATAAAAAAACTACATCATTACTCCAATCACGATGCACCACATGTACAATCCAACTCTATTGAATAAAAAAGCCAAATACTTTGATGCATGACGAGACTGGACATTATATGTGGCGTACTGTGATTGGAGTCATGATAAAATTTTACATCAGGACTCGTGATGTAATATTTTTTCCATTTGAGGAGTATGATTGTTTGGATAATGATGTCAACAGTAGCTTTGCATTGTGCAAACTTGTTTTATGTAAGAGTTCAAGGATATACATGGCGTTTGATGTAAAAGATAACCACTATGTGTGTTGAATGATAAGTCCCAATAATTTTGAATTAAACCAAGTTGTTTAATATTAAACCTCAACCTGAGATTGGTAGACAAGGCCAAGGAGTGGAAGCTGATCGAAGCGGAGCCGCACCGGAGAGGAAGGATTCTGGATCAGATGAGCTAAATCTCAAATGTGCAACAACAAATCACAAGAGATTTTAATCCGTTTACCAGCAGTCAAAGAAACCTACGATGTTAATGAGCTGCCGCAACTTTGATTTGTACAAGAGGACCTCCCGCATTAATAACTGCAGCGAATCCATATTGCTATTTATTCCGCTTTATTCCGCGATTAACTGAATTGATCGGTCGGAAAGTTTCTAACAAATCAACTTTGACATTATAAAAATCTTCTCTTTACGAGTTAAAAGAACTCAATTTGAAAAAAAAACTTATAAACCATTAGTTATTAGGCCCCAAGTAGTTGAGATTTTGAATTTCTCTGCAGTTGTTACTTATTAGTTATTACAATCTTACTCAAAAGCACCTGTGCTCAGTAATAAAAAAAGAAAAAAAAACGAAAAAACAGTGTAATAAATTTACAATAATAATACTAAAAAGAAAAGCATTTGCTTTCCCAAACTGTTCTTTTTCCCAGCCTTTTTGGGCTTTTCTAGGTTCCCTTCACACTGCACTCAGTGCTTGACAAGCTCTTCCAGCTGCACAGCATCCACTACCGGCGCTAAGGAAGAACCGGAGGAGCAACCACAGGGAAAGCTTCCTCTTTTCCTATCAATGGCTTACCCTCTGCTCCCCCTATCTTTGCTATTCTTCTTTTTTCTCGCTCAAGGAAACCCTGAGCTCAGAGCTCTAATGGTGCTCAAGTCTTCTCTTGACCCCGAGGGTCACTACCTCTCTTCCTGGACTTCCGGGGGTGACCCTTGTCGTGGCAACTTTGAGGGAGTCGCATGCAACGAGCATGGCAAAGTAACGAACATCTCATTGCAGGGAAAGGGGCTTTCTGGCTTTATCTCACCGGCGGTGAAGGAACTTAGATGCCTTTCTGGGCTTTATCTACATTACAACGCACTTAGAGGGGAGATACCGAAAGAGATTGCGAATCTGACTGAGCTCACGGACCTCTACCTCAACGTCAATGGGCTCACCGGAGGCATTCCGTCGGAAATCGGCAACATGGCTAGTCTTGAAGGTTAGTTCAAAGAAGGTTCTTTGGGTTTTGAAAGATGGGTTTTAGTCCTTGAGGATAAAGTTTTGCCTGAGGATTTTGGTTCGGTTGGGAAGGTTGTTTGGGTTTTGAAGGGTGGGTATTGTTTCTCGAGGATAAAGTTTGAATTTTGCTGAAGGAATTTGTTTCAGTTGGGCTTATTTCAGTTAGGTTTTTCAGAAGTGCTTCTGTGGTGGAAGCTTCCTGCACTGTTGTACTGCGTGAAAATGGAGCAGGAAGGGAGAAGCTTGTTTGCTTCTTCTGCATGCTTGTATTTGTAGCAGGGTGTCTTGCAAGTTAGAGTTTTTACCGATTTTTCTTGCTTCCTTTTTATTTTCTGTCGCTTTTTTTCTTTCCCTGCAGATTTTATCTTCTCTTTTGCAATTTTGAGTATTATTAGTTAAATGCCATTTACATTGTACTCTTTGGTTCTTTTGATCACTTGGTCTCTCCGATTTCAGCTGCCTAATGCTTTTTATCATATTAATTTTCAAAAGATCCGGCCTTTAGAAATGTTCCATCTTTTCTAATTTTACATTTTGTCCCTTTTTCGTGGCTCTACTTTCAATCCTTTCCTTTCAAAGTATGATTTTTCTCATGCATAACTTGTCGGTGCGCCTCATTTTTATACTTGGCCTTAGCTTATTGTTAATTTGTGGAGCCTTATTGATGCCTTGTGAAGGAATTTTGTACGCATATTTAGTACACTGTTATTTTGAGAAGTTCACATGCAGTCAATGTTGCTCTAATTTGTAAGATATAAAAAAGGTGCCATTTTTACAGAAATTTGCGACCATGGCAACCCAAGGTAGCAATAAATTGGCCAAATCTTTACAGAAATTCTTAGCGTTTTTTCCTTCTTTTTGTGCGTTTTATATTCTTTTGGTGATTTGAAATAGTTCTATCCTAATCCCATTCCTCATATTTTCTTGCATAACTCATTAGAATTATGAAAAGCTTCTCCATTTCAGAATCTGTGGTTTTTTATAAGATATTGGTGTTCTCCTCTTATTGCAGTATTGCAGCTGTGCTATAACCGGTTGACAGGTAGCATACCCACCCAGCTGGGAGCTTTGAGTAAGCTCTCTGTTCTTGCGCTGCAATCAAATCAGCTAACTGGAGCCATTCCTGCAAGCTTGGGCGACCTACCCCAGCTCCTGCGTCTAGATTTGAGCTTCAACAGACTCTTCGGTTCAATTCCAAGGAAGCTCGCTCAGCTCCCTCAGCTATCTGTATTAGATGTTCGGAACAATTCCCTCTCTGGTTATGTCCCCTCTGGTAATTTCTCTCTCAATTCAATCCAAGTGTTCTTGCATTATCTTTTTACTAAATATTTCATGAACTCTTCTGATATAGATTTACAGAGACTAAGCAAAGGGTTTCAGTTCTCCAATAATAAGGGGCTGTGTGGCGTCGGATTTTCTTCGCTTCAAGCTTGCACTTCCGCCGACTTCTTTAATCCGAACAGACCGGAGCCATATGGCGGCCCTGATGCTTCCTCTGGGCTGCTTCCAAAAGAGATTCCTCAGTCGGCTGATTTTAGCCAAAACTGCAACTTTTCTCACTGCTCAAACAAATCAAAATCATCAGCCATCACCATCATTGTAGTCGTGATCGTTGTTTCAATCGGCGTTGTAATCTTAGGACTATTTGTATTTGTATGGTACCGCCGACAGAAACAGAGGATCGGGAGCTCACTCGAACTCTCAGATAGCAGACTCAGCACTGATCAAGCGAAAGACGTCCTCAGAAAGAGTGTATCTCCTCTCATCAACCTCGAGTACTCGAACGGGTGGGATCCTTTGGCTGATGGTGGGAGCAGCAATGGATTTTCTCAAGAGGTTCAGAGCTTCAGATTCAATCTGGAGGAAGTGGAATGCGCGACTCAGTATTTCTCGGAGGTTAATTTGCTCGGGAAGACAAACTTTGTGTCGACTTATAAAGGGATTTTGAGGGATGGAAGCCTTGTTGCAGTGAAGAGCATCACGAAGACGAGTTGTAAGACCGAGGAAGCTGAGTTTTTGAAGGGATTGAAGACGTTGACATTACTCCGACATGAGAACCTTGTTGGTTTGAAAGGGTTTTGTTGTTCCAGAGTTAGAGGAGAGTGCTTTCTTTTGTATGATTTTGTCGCCAATGGAAGCTTATCTAATTATCTAGATGCGAAGGATGATGAAAAGGAGAGGATTCTAGATTGGTCTACTAGGGTTTCCATCATCAAGGGCATAGCTAAAGGTATTCAATATTGCCTTTTTCTATATTATTTTTCTATGAATAATAGAAGCATCAACCACCAAACCTACTAAAAGTACTTAATTTTCTCTGAAGAACAACGGCATGTCATTTGATGATCTTTTCATACAAGTTAAATTAATGTAAAAGTCATTCTCATCCAGGAATTGAATACCTCCACAGCAGCAGAGCAAACAAGCCAGCTCTTGTTCACAAAAGCATATCAGCTGATAAGATACTGATAGACCAAAATTTTGTTCCCAAGCTATCTGCTGTCGGTCTGCACAAGCTCTTAGCTGACGATGTCATCTTCTCAACTCTCAAAGCTAGCGCCGCAATGGGCTATCTCGCTCCCGAATACACGACGACCGGCCGCTTCACAGAGAAGAGCGATGTTTACTCGTTTGGAGTTATCGTGTTCCAGATCCTGACAGGGAAGACGAAGGTAACTCACCTTCGACTCACTGCTGATTCCGGCCAACTAGACGAGCTCATCGACGGGAAACTCAACAAGTGCTTCTCCATTACGGAAGCTGCGAAGATTGCGGGAATAGCGTTGATGTGCACGAGCGAGATTCCGGGCCAGAGGCCAACCATGGAGGCTGTGCTACAGGAGCTGGGAAGCAACTGATGGATGATTCAAGTGCTAACTACTGATATTGAGATGGACTTTTTTAGTGTATTTTGTGCTTTAATTTTTGTTGGAACTATTTGTGTTATGGGAGAAGTGAAAGAGCTTGCAGTGTTTTGGAAATGTGTTTTCGCTTGTTAGTGTATAACTAGATGGAGTCTTGATGATTGATTGGGGGAAAGCGGCTGTGGGAACGTGAGAACTGGCGATTTTTTTTGTTTGGTGAGGTTTGCCTTTCATAATTTGCTTTGTGGTTAGTGGTGAAGCTTTTTCTGTATGGCTGTAAAGGAGAAAAAAGCTGAAATGATGCAGCACTGACGCTGTGGCAGCTATAAGCTTCTTTTAGTATTTTGTCACTTGATGGGGGGTAAAATATTAACCTTTTTCCGGCGGTGGGAGAGTCGTAGAGATTTGTTGTCTCAAGGGACTGAAAGACTTGCATACGGAATAAAAAGAAGAGATTTGTAGACTACAACAATAATAACAACAAAGTCTTAATCCCACTACGTGGGCATGAATCCTTTTTCTCCATTGCGCCCAGATTTGTAGACTCATTGCAAAAAAATCAAACGACATAAAGAGGGGAAAAAAATACTTAAAGAAAAAGGAGCTAAGAAAAATTTATTCCTTGATTCATTGATGTACGACTCGGATTATCCAAGACAAACATAAATTAGCGATAGACTTACAATCCTAAGCGATGAAAAGAGATGACACAGCAACTGCAGCAATGTAAGAAACGGTTAAGACCCCATGGTGCATTGGGGCCTCAAGAAATCCAAAGAATGATGCAGCGTGATCATGCCAGTAGGCGGTTGGTTCTATTCTTATTGTCTTTAAATTTGTGATTTCAAGTCGAAGGATAAGGGCCCGTTTAGGACAACTTATAAGTGCGGGCTGCATTTTCAAAATGTTGTATCAACGTTAGGAAAAAACGTTTCGACAGCTTATCTGAAAACGCGGTTGGACTTTTACATTAAACGCAGACCGCGGGCCAACCGCTGTAACAATTTTAACAATTTTAACACTGTAACAAGAATTGTGCTATGTAAGAACTAAGTTTGATGATAAGGTCAGGACACTATTGACACTATCTTCGCTGTCGAATAACTGAGATAATATGACCACAATAGTGAGTAACTCTTCTAAGAATATGAAGCCGAACTTCGATGACATCGTGATGTTGGTGTTGAATGAAGAAGTTCACAGAAATTCAATGAATTATGAATCTTCAGGTTCTGTATTAAATACAAACAATAGAGAACAAAATCTGAACATGAATATAAGCAGAGAAAAATTCAAGTCTAGGAAAGGAAAGTCCAAGTCAAGAAGAAAAAATGATAGACAATAATGTTGAATTGTGAAAATAAAGGGCATTTTAAGAAAGATTGTAAATTTCCAAGGAAATTTGGTGGTGAACGGGAAATGAATCTCTCTACAATTCTCCACAAGCAAAATCCAAGGCGACTCCCTGGTGTAAATGTTGAATCTTGGATAGTAGATTTGGGTACTTCTTTTCACATTGTCCCAAACAAGTGGTATTAAAAAAGTTTACTCATAGTGATCTAGGGAAGATTTATTTGAGAGATAACAATGCCTGCAATGTAGTAATAAAATGTGATGTGGATATCAAGTTGTCAAATGGAACATTCTGGACGTTTACTAAAGTTATGACATGTTCCAAGTTTGAAAAGAAATTTCATCTTTGTGAGTCGGCTGCAAAGTCATTGTTCGTGACAACTTTCACAAGTAATTCATGGAAGGTGACCAGGGGGCAATAGTAATGGCTTAGGGCAATTGAAGGCACTCTTTAATTAATCAAAGAAATAATAAATTTTATTGAAGTGGCTGGAATCAAGGTGGATGCAGGTCTATGACACCGTATGCTTGGTTATATGAAGGAGAAATGTATGAAGTCCCTACTTTCTAAAATTAAATTTATGGGTTAGAAATTAGTAGATTTGGATTTCTTAGAAGATTGTGTATATAGAAAGCACAATAAATTTTCTTTCTCTAAAAGTGGGTCAGTGGTAAAGTTAAAGAAACTTGAGTTAGTTCATGCCGGTGTATGAGATCCTCCTCAAGTTTACTCCTTTAGTGGTTCCCACTACTTTATTACATCAATTGACGATAACACCAAAAATGTATTGAGTTTTGTAAAAAATCTTGCATATTTGAAGTTTGTAAGAAGTGAAAGTTTATGGTAGAAAATGAGTTGGACTTGAAGTTGAAGTGTCTCAAATCAGATAAAGAGGACGGGCATCATGATCAAAAGTTTAGAAATTTCTATTCTATAACTACTAGAGATAAGACAAATAATGTCTGAAATTTGAGTCTAGAAACTTTGGACGCATAAACTTGCGTCGTATTTTGTGATGGATATGCAACGATAATTATTTTATGTTGTCAGCGACAATATTTATGTCAAATTAGTATTTGAATATTTGAAGCAAAGAATGACAAATTTTTCACTAACGTTGCAGCAGTTTTTGAGGCAGATTTGTGTCAACTAAATCGACGCAGCAGGCGACTCATTAGACCTAAAAAAACACATCACATTCTCTATGTTTTACTTTTTCTTCGTGCCACTTGTTCTTCTTCCCTCTCGCAACGCTCTCAATCTCGCCTGAAACCCTCGCACCCACCTTCCAAACTCTCTCCCGACACCCTCGCCCGTGAACCTCACACGAGTTCTGTGATCTCCATTGGAGCTAATTGGGACAGCAAGGAGTGAGCACACGACCCTTGATCAAAACTCCCATATTTCTCATCCTTCTGCTCTGATCCTATTTGAAAACATTGACTAAGTTATGTTTATTTGAGCAATTATTTTTTATTTAGTATTGTGGTTTGTATGTAAGAATTTGAAGTTTATGAGTTACATATGTATATACATAAGAATTGAGTGATATGAATGATAGTCTTTATAAAAATTGAAGTTTAGGTTTTAGCTACCTGTATACATAAGTATTGAGTGGTATTTATGAAAATCTATTTCATAGGTAATGTGGTATGCATGTAAAAAAAAAATAAAATTTGTGTTATATATATATATATACATACTTATATATGAAATTTAATACAAAATTGAGTTGTGTATATGCATGTTAATATTCGTAAAAACTGAAGTTTAGGTGTTAGACATGTAAATACATTAAGGTGATATAGATGGGGATGTTATTATTAGAATTCAAGTTGGTTGTTTGAATTATAAGAATTAATTTGATCTTGTTCAAATTGATGGTGATATATAAGGGCTTCAGGGTGCTTTTCTGCCAGATCGACTACTTCCTTCCACTCAATCGATTCTTTCTACAAAGACCTTGTGAAGGATAGAAGTGTCAGAGCAGAGGATTTCAATGTACTTTTCTCTTGTGAGATCACGAGAACGAGTTTGGAGCAAAATATTTGAAGTTCTATAGATTGTAAAGAGGATATACGAGTGAGTATTTTATACTCTTTTGAATTTTCATAGTGGTAATATCTTGCGGTGTAGCTCCATAATTTTTTACTATTCTCAGGTTTCTTTTCATGGTAAAACCTAGTGTGTTTTTATGGGTTATTTTTGTTGTGCTTCTATCTAAATATTATATTTTTATTTTCTTGAATCAATACAATCCTATTCTATAGTGTTGTTTTGATTTCTATTTGGATTGAAGCCCTAGTAAAAGTATAGGACTTCCATCCTAACAAAGTTCTATCAAAGCTAGAGTGTTTGAATTGAGTTGGAGCAATGACTAATGAAACAATGTACAAAATAGAGAAGTTCAATGAGACAAACTTCACATTTTAGAGGATGCGAGTGAATGATTTGCTATATCAGAAAAACAAATATTTGCAACTACACAGTATCACCACGAAGCCCGAGTCTATGACTATGAACAAATGAGAGGTGCTGGATTGAATAACCTTGGTTTTGATTCGTTTATCACTTTCCACTTTTGTTGTGTTTAATATTGTGAATGAGAATCATGGTAGATCTCATGAAGGCACTATAAAATATGTACAAAAAATATTCTGCTTCAAATAAGATTTTTCTAATAAAGATGTTATTCAACATGAAGATAGTGGAAGATAATTCAGTGACAAAACATCTGAACAATTTCAACATTATAACAAGTCAGTTGTGTTCTATAGGTATCTTGTTTGATGATAAGATTAGGGCACTATTAATACTATCTTCATTGTCGAACAACTATAATGGTTTGTTTACGACAATAACTCTTATGGTAATGTGAAGTTGAGCTTTGATGACATAGTAGGGTTGATGCTGAATGAAAAAGTTCACAAAATGTTAGCTAATGGTGAATTTTTAGGTTATGCGTATCATAAGCATATGGTTTCTATCTCAACATATCACAACCAAATGAATGAAGTCAACAACACAAAACTAACTGTGAATAGAAAATCAAACATATGTAAGACAATAAGACAAATTCTCATATATCAATCCCAAGCAGCAGACAATGATTAATGCTTGCATTATCAATTGAGCCTATAAATAGTGTTGGATTTCATCATAACTTGACTAAAATTAAGTCAAAAGAGAATATAGATTCAGTCTGTTTTTGATAAGAAGAGTAAAACAAATGTATAAAATATTTGAACATCAAAATTTGTATAGTCTTATAATTAGATTAGATTTTCAGATTTTAATCTTCATTTTTCACGTTGTCTAATTGAAATATATATTTCATGTATAAGAGAATCAAAATGAGTGATGAAATTTTTAAAATGCCTACTATTCCTTTCAGTCCAGACATGCATGCATGGTATGTATGTATGTATGTATGTATGTATGTATGTATGTATGTATGTATGTATGTATGTATTGGATATTTTGCATGTAAAATTATTAAAATAAGTAATCACTTGAAGTAGATTGCTTCCAAAAAAAGGTTCTTATTAGGAACCACCACTCAAGTAATGAGTAGAATGAGAGAATTCAAAAAAATAAGTGAGTATAAGATTCTATCATAGAGTGACAAAAAGTACAATATTGGCTAACATGAATCTCTCTATTGAAGAGGATGTCATTTATTTTTAGGAGACCAATGAAATTTTTCACACAATCACAACAAATTAAGTGGAATGGCCATTGAACCAAATATACTTGCTCCAATCCAATTTGGCACAATCTTCATATGCTAAAGTGTAAACATATTTATGAGAAAATCATTACCGACACGTTTGGACAGTCAGCCATCAACCGTTAGATCGCCATCAACCTTATCAGTAGATGATGTGACAGTAATGGTTAACCATCTGAACGTGCGAACATCTGAATACAATATTTCTTCTATTTGAAGCTCCTAATATCTAATATATACTAATAAATTCCATTTATAAATCCGATGATCCGTGAGGCCATGGATGTGAAAATGTTTAATTTCATTCAGAGCCAGAATAATAATAATAATAATATTAATAGTAAATATTAGTGAATTCCCCCATGTTACATTAAATTTCACTGCAATAATCCAATATCATTTTTTTTAATAAAAATTTAAAACAAATAAAAAAAATTTAGAACAAAATTATAGCTCTTTAGACTTGTGAATTATAAGAAGTTCACTATGTAAACATGTTTATAAGAAGTTCACTATGTAAACACTAAACCAACTTTAAGTAGATTGAACATGAATGAAGAAGTTCACTATAAGAATTCACTGTTTATTAAAAGTAGCATAGCAATGATTTAGCATTACCAGTAGACAAATGAATTCTACATACATACCACCCAATTCTTACAAGTTAGATATTTACATGTACAAGACTTTGCAGTCATAAACGTAGATGTGAAAAATATACATTCCACTTTTAAGAAGGCATCAATAATAGTATTTTCAATGTAATATTAAAGATTTGAGGGTCACAAATGTAAATATGAAAGATCAGGTGTTAGATATATAAGCACATGACATGTGTGATACATATGTAGATGCCCCCATTTATTTTGAAGTTAGCCATCTTTCACGATCGTTACATTACAAGCATGGGCCGAAAAGATGCTCAAATTGTTCTATGGATAACAGCAAATTAATTATTTAACCAAAATGAATTATCAGCAAACAATCAATTTACAATGCATCAAAATGGCCCATTTAGCATTCATAGGACATCAAATGCTGACGACTGAACAATCATTGCATGATTATAAAAGCTACGTTTCGTGCATGTACAAATTTAATATCTGGAACATACCCCATCAGCTAATAGCTACGGCTACAGGTCATTTTTTTCAGCTAAATCACAAAAATTACAAACAGACGAAATTAATAGAAACCCCACAAAAAAGAAAAAGGAAAAATGATGAAAAAATTAAAATAAGAAAAGGGGAGGAATATTTACATTTACCTGATAAGCAAATTGAGATATAACTCAGTAAATTAAAGCTACAAAACAGTGTTGATATGGAGAGCTTTCAGCAGTGCAGTCGCCATTTGCTGAACAAGAACCTGTCCGGATCTCTGTCCATCCCTTCGCTCTTCGATCAAATTCTGTAGCTTCTGAGGGAGGTCATTTTCCACTATCAGCTGCTTCGGTCTTGGATGGTGCTCATAGACAGCCTTCACAAGCACATAACAACATAATAAGCTTGTCAACATGTATTTTAAAATAATCTTATTTTTTAAGGGGACGTTTGCATGTATACTACCAAAATTCTATGTATTCACATATCTAACGCCTAAATTTTCTCTTTACATTTATACCATCCAAATCTTTTGATATTTCATGCAGTTAGATATGTAAATACATAGGAAATGAGTGCTGAGTATGTAAATCTTTTATAACTATAAATAGAAAACCAACCTTGATTAGTTTTAGAAGATTAAGTCTAGCAATAGCATCGTGATGGTCTAGTCTTGAAATGAGATGAGTAGTCAGACCATTGGTGGCCATTGCGGTATTTATTCGCGGCGATTTCCTACAAAATTAATTACAAATAATACAAACAAATGTAATAAGAGGGGTAAGAGTATGCAAATTGAGGTAGGGGAGTGATGAATATTCGAACACATACGTAATGATCTTCAAAAATGGCTCCAAAACGTTCACAAAATAGTGTTCTGGGCAGTTCCCAAAAAATTTCACTAGCTTCTGAATAGCTTCTTTCCTCAGTAGAGCTTGCTCAACTTTCCTGTGGTCACTGTCATGAGCCAAGCAGACTGCAAGGGAGTCTAAGGCGGTAACAGCCCATGCTTCATCCTCCAATAGATTGAGATACACGTCTAATCCGCCGTGAGCCCGTAACTGCTCCGTGGAGTTTCGTGAAGCATAGGCCATGTCGCAAAGCAGAGGCAATGCACAATGTTTTAAGGGTGAATCCGTAATGATGAAGTTCATTAGATGGGGAATAATTCCATGCTCAGCTGCTTGTTCCTGCCTTCTCTTGTTTATTTTGCAGAGGTTGAATAAAGCACAAAGGACCTGAAATTTTGAGTGGGAATGAAATGAGAGGTGAGTCTTCCTGCTTCTTTCATTTAGGTAACAGGGATGCAGTTTTGCTAATTAACAAAACAAGCAGTCAAAAATCAAAATAAAATGAGAAGACGCATAATACTCATTTCTTATGTATTTTACATATTTAACACTTGAACTTCAATTTTAACATATAGGCCACCATAACTATAGATGAAAAAGGTGCATCACTTTTTAAAAGTTAAAATAGTGGTAATTTTGATGTGAAATAAAAGATTTTTAATAAATTTAAATATTAAAATTTAGCTGTTAGATATCTAAATACATAAGAATTAGGAGGTATGAATGCAAATGAAAAATTAAAATAATAAATTTGTCGTGCTTGATCCTGGCCGTTCAGATGGCAGCATCATAATTTGCATATTCATAATCTCCACAGAGCAAAGGCAGGACTAACAATAGGCCAGATTCAACAAAGCAGATTGTCTAAAAATGCATGATGAGCCTTCCAGCAGATTACAAAAATAAACCATAGCTCAAAACATTCTAATCGATATACCTAAAAATCATTTCAAAATTCAAAAAACTTTTTGGAAGAAATTAGTCATGCCATTCTTTCTTAAGCCTTAAATTGACTTACAAACTTTTTCATAGGAGTGTTCTCTAGGGAAACATACCTCAAGGCAAGCCCACTACGTTATGGTTGCTTATCAAGAACCATAAAGCCTTTGTCCACTCCTCTTGACTGATTTAAGTTAGTTCATGGCCAACCACTGTAATGTGTAGCATTGTGAAATATCTCGCTCTCTCTCCCCTCAAACAAGAGATCAGTCAACCATATGTACAGTCAAACATCAAAACTTCCACTCTTTATCCAAGGAAGAAAAAAAAAAAGGAAAAGGCTACCAACACTTTCATTTAGAACTCGATCAGGAAGTCGACCAATGACCCTTAGAACTAAATAATCTACAGGATAACCTGAACATACCTACTTTGGTTTACTAAACTCAATATAGCAGTTTGAGACATATTAAACTAAAAACACATAATATTAAAAGCCTTTGCCCGAAAAATATTTGCTCTGCAAGAAATTAGATAACACCATTAAATCCTCACAGCAGCCTCCTGTTCAGTATTTATGTGACCTTATTTTCCGTGATGTACCCAATGCAGTCCTGTATATGACAGTCTTCCATCCCAAAAAGGTCTCAAACTCAAAAGAAAAAAATCACGTCATTGTCTGTCATTAACCTTCTGATTTTCTTTTATATTTGCTTCTAAATTTATGAATTTCACTTCTTGAATGTATTAAATACATCATTCTTCAATCGTAACATGTAAACCCCATACCTTGAGAAATAACATATGAAGGTAAGCATGTATCTATGTCCACCTTTAGATCTAAGAAAGATAGTAATCCTCTAGTCAAAATTAGTATAATTCAAAGCAGCCTTGATGTAATAAACTCTAGAAGATAATTTCAATTCGTGATGTTTACACAAAACACAATACTTCTTAGCATAAATTTAAGAATTTCTAGCTCAATTTTGACAGGCCTTCGTTGATACATGTCCACATGGCATCATCTGGTGAAAATCATCTAAGGAGAAAGTAATGCACTATCACTATGTTGCCACAAAGAAAGTAAAATTACCAATTTTTGTTGCCATCATCAAAACCATGGCATCCTTGAACATATGTAAAATTCTAACATCAACAATGAAAATACACACCCAGAAGAGTCCATACAACATAAAGACAAAAGATTCTTCTTCAATGTTAGCACAAGTTTGTCCTGACAGAAAAAAAAAAAAATCTCCATCATCTCTTGATCTGAACCATCCCTATCCCAAAATTCATACAGGTCATATAATTTTCAATAAGGGCTTTTACACCATCAATAAATGAATTAAAAAAAATTTCAGTCATTATGAAGATCCATGTGATAGGAACATCCAAAATCAAGCACAATAATTAAGGTTTTAGGCAAACTCTCCTAAACATGCTTTCATGATGTTGAAAACATTATTCTCATTAAATTTTTCATATTTAAATTTGCAAGAATTTGAAGAAGGATATGATAATGTTGTCTCAAAGATTGAACCTTGCAAAACTCTGATACTATTTGTTGCCCCAAATCCCTCTTTCCAGGCATCAAAGAGATCAATCGAATTGACTTGGTAGAAACAATAAAACTAGCAAAGCGCACACAAATTCAAAAAGACAAGAACACCTGATTTAAGTGACTAGATCAAGTTAGACATACAACCATGGGGCAAAAGGCACAAATAATTCCTCCATCAAAATAAGAAGACGAACATGATTAATATGATTTGATCAGTATTCATCCACATCAAGAGAAAGGGGGGAGGGGGGAGTTATAAATAATTACTTCCCTAAAATATGAAGCTCAAATTGAGAACAGTTAAGAAAAATATTAAATCTGATTTTCAGAAACTAATGAAGAGGTTTGGAGAATATGTCACCAAATACAAGCTATCTCTCTCAAAAAAAAAAAAGTTCGAGAAGAAAGAAAATCTCCTCACTCAAAATTTTGATATACATAGGAAATAGGCTTCTTCTTTCAAAATTCCAAACAAAGGAACCTTAGCTAAGTTACCAAACTTCTCGTCTTGATTACAAATGCTCCCTCCTTAGGGAGAATGCATAAGTAGCTATCACAAATGATGGTAATTAAAATCACTAGCCCATGGCCTCACCTCATTCCTGCAAGTCTGCAAGGACTGCTAAGGCATTGGCGACGAACAATGTGCAATGATAATACACAAGCAGTAACTTAGGAAAACACATGTACAACTTAATATATACAAATATCCTTTGTTAAATAAAATCACTTCCAAAAATCTTAGAAAGTGTGCACACTTACTTCACTATGTATTTGAGAGACAAAAGGCCCTTCATGGAGTTCAAGAATAGGAATCAGATGCTTGATTGCCTCTGCACGCTGAAGAGAGTCCAAGCAGTTTGGATCCCCAGAAAGATGATTAATGCACATGAGGATCTGAAATTACAAAATTAAAAAAAAAAAAAAAAAACAAAACAAAAAAAACCCACATTAATTAACCCCTAGAATCATAAACGAAATGTATACCTATCATCAGAATCGATTTCAAAATCACCTTTAATAGAATAGGGGGCTCTATCTTATTGAACATTTGGAAAAGTCGACTTAACAGGCTTTGGCTACACATGTAAGATTTTACAGTAGAATCAGCTTTGGCAAATTGTAGCAAAAGATCTACAACCTTCTCAAGATACTCTCGAGCCACATCAGCATTCAGAGATGACACCATTTGAGAAAGTAATCCGGAGGATGTCGTGCTCCCAGGTCTAGCATTCAGAACACCAGACCCCGATAATACTCCTGACGCTGTCTGGGAAACAACACCAGATGTCGAAGCACCTTCATTCGAAGTTGTTGAACCTGTGGATTGTGGTAATGCCTTTTTACTTGCCCGCTTAGACAGCTTTCCATTGAAATCTGCATGTCCGTTTTCCTTGCCTTTTCTAGAAACCTCTGCAGTTCAGTAAAACAAAAGAAAAAAAAAGATTTTCTCAGAAGTTGAGAGAGAGACAAACTCTTTTTAAATTTCTTTATTATGTCTTGTAGCTTCCACTCTATATAAACTATAAACTTCAGATCACAACCAAAGGACAGAGTTTCATTCAATCATCAAGTATACAATATATATATATATATATAAAAGAATTTGGATTTGGCGATCTGCGGTATGTTAGGTCTCGTCTCCTTCGTCGTCCTGTCGCCGCATCTGCGCTCTGCTCCATTCGTAGGGGCGTCATCTGCTTCTGTGCTGTTTTGCAGGGGTTTCGTCAGTTCGCAGGGGTGTCGTCTTTTGCGTCGCTGCGAATTTTGTTGAATTTGCAGGGTTTCCGCTTCTGCTCCCTGGACTTTCTGGATTCTGACTTTGCTCTTCTTTGCTTTGTTCAGTGTTCTTAACGCCACACCTCCATCTATTGGGGATGGCTTCGAACAGATCGTATGCTGCTGCTCTTGCGGGAGTCAACGCCGCCTCATACATAAATCGTGCTCTTTCCCTCCTTCGTTTGAGTGAGAGGAAGATATCAAGAAACCTGAAAGGAAGAATGAGAAACCTGCCATCTTTTTTACAGAATCTGAAGGTATTCAACTTGCCTCATCTTATCGATTGAATTTAGTTGGGAAATTTTTGTATGGTCATCCAAAATGGAGCTAATTCGTAAGGAATTTGAGCTTATGTACCTGGTTGAGGAGTGAAAAATTGGACTGTTAGATGGAAGACACATTCTTATACAAATTAATAATGAAGAGGATTATACACATTTATTTGCTAGAAAGATAATCTGGATTGATAACAGAGCAATGGAGATTCTCAAATGGTCTGTAGATTTTGACCCTCAGACGGAACCTTCGATCATTCCGGTTTAGATTCACCTCTCTGATATGAAATTTCATTATTTTACTCAAAAAGTTTTGTACGTTATTGCCTCAGCTTATGGTAAGCCACTCAAAACGAACATTTCTACTTTTCATCTTTCCCGTCTATCAGAAGACAGAGTACTTGTTTAAAGAGACATCACTTTATCTGCTTCTGAAAAAATTTGGTTGGGCACACAACATCATGAGTATTAGAAAAAGGTAGTGATTGAGCATTTTCCTTCGTATTGTTCAAACTGTCGTATGTTCGACCACTCCAGTTCTCAATGCCACCATCTACATCCACACCTCAGACCAAAAAAGCACAGTGCTCCGCCAGAAATAGTGATTTCATCTCTTTCTGATCAACTCCAAGTTATTGACAATATTGATCATCAAAAGAATGCCCCCG
>NEWO01000114.1:997941-1014456 GCA_003013225.1 Phalaenopsis aphrodite
AAGAATGATCAGATGATATATAGAAGCACCATTTGAAAGTCTAATTTTGCCAATGGTTTTCAAAAATCAAAACCGTTGATATAGGCAAGATATCATCAACAAACCTACACTCCTAAAATTAAAACTATCTCCATCAAATGTAAAAATTTTAAGCAGCTGATTGATGAACAAATAATCTTTAAAAGTCTCAAAATCATCTATGCCACTAACTTAATGATGTTAGAAAATGATTTTGATACTACAATAAAAGATCATATAATCATAGTCTAATTATCTAATAATTCTCCCAACACAAGAAAACTAGAGGCAAACGAGACTAATAACAATAACAACAACAACAACAACAACAACAACAACAACAACAACAACAACAAGTTTTTATCCCACTAAGTGGGGTCGGCCGCATAATCCTTTTTCTCCATTGACAAACAAGAATAATGATAAAAAAATTATTTTATGCAACAAGCGCATAAAGAAAGTTTAGCTCAACCTTATTGAAAGAAAAAATTAGAGTTATTATGGACTGAATCTCAGTTTTATGTATCGTAATATAAGAAGAGTACAAAATAAAGTTTATAAAGAACAAAATTATCTCAACTAAAAGGATATAAAATAATATAAAACATAATGTTTTAATCTTGTACTATCCAAAGATGGCATTTTCTAATGTAGTACATTCCTTACATAAAAATCATCCTAAAGTCAGAGCATCTATATAAGCAAATTCTATATCTCCACAAAGATTGAGAGAGATGAAATGATCTCAAGGCATTATTAAAGGTATCAACCAATTGTTCTTCACTGAAGACTTGTAAAGTAATTGTTTCTTAAATAAGACAACATTTACGATAAAATGACAATCCATTTTAATGTGTTTGGTTCTTTAATGGAAGGTACGATTTTTTTGCAATGTAAATATCTACTTATTATAATTAAGGACATGAGTTGTTTGACTGGGAAGCCAAATTCTTCTCATATAATTTTAATCCACATTATTTTACAATCAGAGTAAACAATAACCCTATATTCAACTTCAATAATAGATCTAGCCATAACAGTTTGCTTTTTAATTTTCTAGGAAACTGAAATATCCACCCACAAACACAAAGGTAATAGCATAAAATAGAAATTTGATCCTCAATATATCCCTCTTTGCATCAAATAAAACTTCAATCTTTAACTTATTATGTTTCTGATAAACTAAATATATTTTTAGGAGATTAATTAATATATCTAAAAATTTTTAAGACAACATCCCATGTTTGACATTTTGCATATACTAACAAACAACAACAACAAAGGATATACCAAGTTCAAGTCTAGGGGTGGATAGGTAAGTTTTTTTTGTTAAGGCATCATTAGCAAGAAGCATCATGCAGGATTTATAAATGGATGCAAACGCAGAGTATGGCTGCAAATGCGGGAGAAAAGAACTCCAGAAAATCTAGGCTCATCCATTGGACATAACAAGATTTACTTCATCGAACCAACTAACTTGTTCAATCCTTTTGAAATGTGCAATGGGAGATGAAAGTACAATTTACCTTTAGCGATCCATTTCAACCCAAAATAATTTCAATAAATTTGGTCTAAATTTCAAATGCTCAAACAAGACCTTTTAAAACTAATAACATGGCTGTTAAGGTGTGCATTTTAAAGTACATTATGCTAAAAGAAAGCAAAACAGTTTACCAGCAAATTCTGCCATCAAAAGCTCAAGTTCTCCTGTTGTTTTCCTTTCCGTTGAAGAATGTAGAAGGGGTAATATGCTTTCGTGCCTTTCTAGTGCAGGAAGGTTGTGTGCATAATCGAGCTGCCCAGAGACATTTCGAGAAGGTGGATCTTTGTCAAACAAGCTCAGCAGCGGTCGCACATGATCCTTATGAGAAGACAATGGGTTACCACTACTAGGATGTCCGTTCGATGTAGGATCCACATGCTTTATAGGTTTGTCTGTAGAAGTTCCACTAACAGAATCAGTCGCCCTCTGTTGCCTAAGAAGGTCCGTTTCTAATCGAGAAGCGTTGGATTTCCACAAACCCAAATTCTCAAGTTCCTCTGAAGCTGCAGCTGAAGACCCTCTGTTAGTTATGTGCCCAGAATTTTCTGTAACCATTTCAGATGCCTTGGATAAAGAAGCATCCAGTGGAGCATGGCCTGGATGATTCTTATCTGCTTCACCAAAAAACTGCTTCGTCTCCAACACAGTTGCAACAAGACTAGAAGTAGAAGAAGCTGATAATTGAAGTGATTCAAAAGCTCCAAGTGAGTGAGGAACATCCAATAGACCAGATCTGGGTCGTGTCATTACACCATTTTGTAAAGATGCTAAACGAGCTGCCTCATTCATGCTATGAAGAATGTTGACAAGTCTAAGAAGAATTCCATTCTTGGCAGCAATACGGCAGAAGTCATTTTTAGGAGTGGAATGTTGGAGCTTAAATACATGCCAAATGCCGTCTATAGCAAGATGAACCATTTCCCTGGTGATTCACATCAATTTGTCAAACTATAATTTCTATAAGTTTTAATGAAGAGCGAAATACAATCCTATAAAAAGAAAGTGCATAGTGATACAAGCATACTTCTTATTATATGAAAAAAACTAATCACATACCTATACTTCGCATAATCAGCCTCAAGAAAACCCACAAGTACAGGTATCCCCCGACAGGCAATAAACATCTGCAATGTTAAGGTACTGAAAAGAAGAGAGAATTTCTAAACTGAACTCGAAAAAGAGCTTTGAAGCTAAGGTAGTACACTAATGGAAATGAAAAAAGATAAAATCTAAACCTGGATTGGCAAAGCTGCTGAAGAAAGAACGCTGCTAGCATTCTTACTTCTCTAGGGCGATCAGGTACTGCAAAGTTCATTACCACTGGTATCTGCAATTGGAGTTCACGACCAACATAAAGAGCATTATAAGAATTCCTTGATCAATTTATATAACAAATATGTTCATCTTACAAGGCCCACAAGACAAGCATTTTCTTGGAAACCAACATTATCCATAACAATGTGGTTGATAATCTCAAGCACGGAGCATATGACCTGTAGAGAGATCATTTTATTTCAACCACCAATCAAACATTTTTGCAAAAAAAATGCCTATGAAAGCCAATTAACTTTTAACTACTTCAACCCAAACCAGCTCACTTGGCCCACAAAGAAAACCAAGACAGGAATGAAAATATTGACATAATCCAATAGAGCATGGGAATCCCTGATCTTCCCATTAAACTGGTTAATCTTATGAAATAATTAGAAAATTTTCATAATCATCAGAGAGTTACCAAAAATACTTACTCGGTTTCTTGGAACTTCAAGAAGATCAATAAGAGGAAGAAACCCATGCTGGGATACAAATACATGCTTTTGCTCTGGACGCTGAACAAAGAATGAGACTAGTTTCTTGCATGCAGACAAAATTACATACTCCGGTTGCTCTGGCTTCAGCAATCCAACCAATTTGCTGAACTCTACAGACTAGAAAAAAAATTGAAATAGCATAGCCAAGAAGCAAGGCAGCGACTTGTCAATGTTTACAGGCATTAAAATAATTGCAGAGCCAAAATTTCAGTAAAAAAGTCAGAAAAAAAATATATAAGGTCTCAAATATCTTATCAGCAACAGAAAACTTTTAAACAAAAGAATGTGCGCACAAAGACAGTAAATTATCAAAAATCAGAAAGAATTTACTTAAACCATATAAACTAAACAAAGTTATCTACATCGTCGAGCATCAAGCACAGCATCATCCACCAAATATCATGATTCATTTTTTATATCACCTCATTACTAACAGAAGGAATCCTGCAAGCTTTCCAAATGAACAATCTAGGATTGCAAAGCATATTGCAGCTTCACCTATAGAAGAAAAGAAGATAAAAAACAGAGGTGGAACGAAGATTTTGATCCTTTGTTCCTAGGAAATAGCTTCATACTGTATCCATTACAAAGGACATCAGCAGGTCAGATTCACATTTGTGTTCATCTGCCTCAAAATTTTAGGAGCATGTTATTTGTAGAAAAATATGTGCCCAAAATGAAAGCAAGAACATAGGGATGACATGATGAATCACAAGTAAATGCAAAATGGATCAAGTACTACACAAAGGAAACCAAATTTTGTATAATTCGGCTTAAGTAAGCCTATGACGACTACCACACAAAATAATAGAGCTTTCACCGTATCATAGAAAAAATAGATAGTCAAAAGAAAGAGATCATAATAAATTTCTCTTCTTTTCTCTATCTTTAATGCAATAAAAACAAAACCCAAGAGAATAGAAGGCAATTTAGTGTAAACACCGATCATTTACCGAGGGCACCATTGAAACTCTCCTCAGTACACCATTTTAAATATTTCAAAGCTCTTCACCAATTACTCTTCTACATTTGTCAAAAACCTTGCGAGACCCACCAACTAACTCTAAATAAGATGCCCATAATAAACTATCAATAAGAAAACCATTAAAGAAGATCATCCATTCATGCTGCCAACAATATTCTTTTCATAAAGCTACAACGCGGCAGGTTTGATTTGCAAAAAGAATACGTAGAATTAAGGTGAGGTGGAATTAGGTTAAATAGCTTGGTAGAGTTTTACTTGGCAAGTAGAAGATAAGTTTAATCTTCAAAACAACTAATCTCCTTCCTAAGCTTAAATTTCTGATGCCAGAAGCGGATAAAATTTGTGCAACACCAAGAAACATCCTAAGCTTGCAAAGCCCCAAAAGGCTCAATATTGTGCAAGTTGAAGAGTTGACATGCCTCCTACATGAAGTTCTTTTAAATTCTATTTTGTACTGGAGCACAAATTGAGAATTAAAACAAGGCACCTGATGCATTAAGCTGCTGTCACTTGTTGATTACTACTAAGCAATTAAAAGAAGTTGGATTCAAGGAGCATAAGGATCTATATGCCTGATGAAAAATTTCAAGAGATTTTAGCTTGTTATCAGGAGAGTCCTTCGGAGTAGTATCACAGATCTTATGGTTATTTATGCTTTAAAAACAGTTTATGAATTTCTAGGAGTTCATTCAAGGAAGCTATTTCATAAGAGTGTCGTAATGAATGAATAACATGATAATATGTCATGGCCAAGTTTCATTCCTTAGAGAAAAATAATTTTTATTCACCTGGATTGATACGAGACATGAATAGGTGGCATCTTAGATGATACAGAGTTTGTCACTTAGCTAAGACCTTACGACAAAAGATAAGATTGTAACATTTAACTTCCTGTTCCAAAGGTCCTTGGTTAAATGTGAGCATAGATTTTGTTTAGTCTCCCCTGGACCCAGTAGATCAAAGATTTGATTACGGTGGTAGTGGACTGCTTCTCCAAGATGAATCATTTTGATAATTGATGTCTAACATTTTGCAGATTTATATTTCAGAGAAATTGTTTGTCTTCATTAAACGCCTCTGACCATCACTTTAGATTGGAACGTGAAAATTTCAAAGCCATTTTTGGAGAACCTTATGAGGCAAGCCAATTACAAAACTCCAATTCAATTCAATAACACAACCACAAACAAACAAGCAAATGTGAAGAATTACATTTTGAAAAAGCTCTTCAGATTTTCGGCGAGAAAATAAAATTAGACAGTGAGATTTGGTTCTTCATCAAGTTGAGTTTGCCTAGAAGTCCACCATTCACACATTTGCGGTTTGTGTCGATATTTCCGGCTAATGAGTTTATCGAAGCAAAAGCTAGAGTCAGAAAGTTCAATCATACACAAGCAAGGGAGAAAATTGCTAATCAAAACACAAAATATCAGTAGCAGACTAATAGTTCAAGGAAAGCTATGATCTAAAAAGGTGATATGATGTGGATCAAATTAAAGAAGAGATTTCCCACACTGGAAAGCTCAAACTTAAAGCTGATGATCCTTCAAAATTGTTAAGAAGGTAACAATACATACAAGATCGCTCTGTTGAGAGGCTAAAATATTTTTATTACCTTTAACGTCACTAACTTATTGTCATACTATGAATATCCAAAAGCTTCCACAGAAAAAGATGAAGCCTCTTCTATCAGAGGATAGTGTCGAGGGAACATCTCATCAGATCAAGACGAGTGTGACAAAAGACTCACAATTTAGTATCGAAAAATCTCATTCTTAATGGTGACTGTCAGCCCTTATGGGCCCATCTAATTTATTTGATTTATAATTAAGGTTTAATTTTATCTTAGTATAAGTAGATGTGTTAGAACTTGGATAGAGCACTTGCTTTAGTTGATGTTATTTGAAAATTATTTTCTCCATTTTCTTCAAATCTAAGAGCTGCAACTTTTTCTCCAAGTAATAAAGCTATATCTTAAAAAGAACAGGCGGTGACTCCTGCCTAACATACCTCATTGAAGCATAATAGCACCTATAAATAATAGAAATTAGAAAGTAGAATATGTAAGGATCAGAATAAGAAAGATAATAGAAAATGAAGGCATGAAATACACAAGAAATAAAAAAAAAGAGTAACATAAAAGGAAAGAAAATAGGAAATAGAAGGGGAATTATGTGGGGGGTTGACCCTGCCTCTTTTGGGAGGCTGATCGGTCGAGCAAGACTGGACAGGGCAGGGGTCGGTTTAGCCGGCCCACTTCCCAACCCCACATCAGATAGTGTTAAAATGTTGAGTAACACTCAATTCTCCTTGCCATAGATCATATAGTCTGGTCTCAATCTCAAATAACTATAAAGAGTTTTCAATGCTAGAGTAAATTTCACGTGTAGCCTTGCATCTCTTTGGTTGTCCTATAAAAGAGAGAGTTTTCTCCAATCCCTGTGGTCATGAAATTTATTAACTATGACATAACCATATGATCATCATTTCTCTAGGCTCAATATTTGGAATCTAACATTTCTAGAGCTAAAATTTCACCTGTGAATTGTCCACATTTACCTCTGCGAAAAATGTACATTAAAACAGACAGTGACCATTGAAGAAAATCATCGTCATGTAGTTTATAACTCGTGATTATGTGAGGAGTTATCAAGTGCGATAGAGACTAAAAACATATGCTCAAATCTAGAGGTGACTTCTGAGGAAGAAGATTGTGAGGTTATGTCATGTTTGACCATGATAAGATTGTTAATCCTAAATCGAGAATACCTGTTGCTCAAACAAAATGTATCTCGGTTGTGTTCAACTCTAGTTTTAGGGAGAGCATAATATATGATTTTCAACTTGGTGACTTTTTTGCACTTTTTAGGGTGTGTTGAAGGCAGACTTGTGCCCAAAACCTTACTTCCACTGCTCCACTGGACGAGCAAACAAGAACTAGAGGGAGGTGCCCAACTTTCAATTTCCACGAGTTCAACAAGTTGAATAGATCATAGGAATTGTATCGTCCTCTACTTTAGCGAACCGAAGAGGAAGACCAATTATGTGATCTACTTGAACTATTTGATCAGAGTGATCTGGTAGATCAGAAGAGACAAACAACAAAGGATTGCGATCTGTTTGGGCGGAAGAGACGAATGATGGAATAGAGCGTTCCAGTCTAGAGAAAGAGCTGAACGACGGAGCATTGTAATCTCATGCATACGTGAGGAGACAAAGTAGCGTGGGGGACGGGGATTGCTGCTTGCTAGAATTTCTGCAATATGTTCAAACGAAAGAGACAGATCACCAGAATGAGAGTGGAGGATGGATTGTTGCTTGTGATCAGCATCTAGGTCACTTATAATGGTTCTCCATAGGAATGTGAAATCCCTAAAGCCGTCGCCGTGAGACGAGACAACGATTTGTTCGAACAAAAGTAAAGATGACGAAGCAATGGCTCGTGTGTATGATAGGAGACAAAGTAGCGGCTACAAAAGTGCATCAAATTTTGCTATATATATATATATGCATATTTAATAGTGTGGTCGGTATACCAGTCCACAAAATAGGAAATAAGAATCATTTTAAATTAGGAATCACACCCCAAACAAAAAAAAATAGAAAAATAGGAAATATTAGATAAACAAAAACATATTCACTGAAATATCTGAAAGAAAATAAATTATTCCTAATCAAGTATGGTGATTGGCAATTTCCTAAATGAAGGAATACATACAAAGAAATATTGTGATGACAAATGACATTCTTAGTCTAATAAGCATAACCTTACAAAAACACCCACGTGGACTTCTACTAGCCCAAAAATTGGGCAATTAGATAGTTGCACTAAATTTTTTGGCTATTTACACAGTAAACACCCTCTTAGCACTATTTTTCAAATTCTCACCAAAATAAGAAAATCCTAACCCCCATATTTTCTGTTTTTGTTAAATACCAATGGTTTTACCGTGGCTAGTGCAAATACACTAGTTTGATGGTTCAAAAAAAAAAAGAAACGAATTGTAGTGTTGGAAAAACTTGCTTCACCGAACACCTGAAACCTTCCGAAGAACTCCTTGCTGCAGTGACTGGATTGTCCAGGAACACCTTCAGCTTGTTGTAATTGCTGCCGAATGCATTCAGCCCAAGGACCTGGACTGTCTTGCAAGAGAGTCGAACACCACAAGTTGGATTGCCGAACTCTTGCTACAGTGTCAAAAATGCTTGCGGTCTGGAGTATCGAATCCTTGCAGCCAAGAACCTTGACTGCCGAACTCTATGTAGCCAAGAACACAAGAATGCCTAAGAAGCTTGGACTGTCGAATGGTTGCTACAAGCGTGGAGAATCAACCTGTTGTACAGGAGAAGGAATGTCGAATTACTCCTGATCTTGGACACCTATAGGCTGCTTGACAGTCGAACATCTGCAAAACTATTCGAGCAGCTCCTGTAGCCAAGATGTGGGAAAAAGCAGCGAGCAAAATAGGGAAAAATAGAAAGAAATCTGCAGGAAATGAAATGCAAAAACACAAACACAAGAACACAACTAATTACGTGGTTCGGTCCATAGACCTACATCCACGCGAGGGAATCGCCAACAAATTCACGAAGACAAAGAAGAATTACAAAGCTTTTTACATCAAGGAATGAACACACCTCTAAATCTCTCCCTATCGAAACTATCTCGATACAAGATCTAACACTCCTCCCTCAAATCTTGAAGCCTCTCCCCTTCTTCTTCTTCTTGGACTGATTTCCTTCCCCTTCTTGGTTCTATCTTCCTCCTTGTAGTAGCCTCCTCATTCTCTACAAGCCTCCCCTCCCAAGTAGACCATAGAAGCTTCCATAGTTCTTTAATATCTTCCATAGAATTACAAATCTGTTCCTAGCCTTAGTTAGCTAATTGTGAGTCAATTATAACAGCTAGTTTTGTAAATAGCTAAGATTTGGGTGTTGTCGCTGTAATAGTCCAAAAATATAACCAATAAAAGGAGAATTTATGTAATCAAGAACTAACATTTAAAACGCAATTTAGCAACAACCAAATGATAATGGCCAAATAATTTAAACAAATTTCAAATAAAGATTGAACTAACAAAAAAATATAGTGCAAACATGAATCTCAAGTGCGCCCGTAAAAAGCTTTAAACTGGTCATGATATATATGCATATATATGTATGTCTGTATGTATGTATATTAACAATTATTTATTCATGCAGCACACCACATTAAACAACTAGAAAATACATGTTTATAAACATTAAAAGCTCTACATTAGGAGAAAATCAATACCTGAATAAGAAAAATGTTCTCTGCTGGCAAGTTTTCCTCGAAAACCTTCCAAAAGAAAGACAATAATTTCAGGTCAATATAATCACTGAGATCTCGTTCTCAAGAATTCATGAGTCCATGAATACTTTTTCTAGCAATACTACTACTTGCACTTGGATAATACGAAAACCCACAGCATGATATTCATTAGATTCAAGCAAATACACCACAAAAATAAAAAGATTTACCGGGCCATCAATATCAATTACATCCATCACATCCTCCAAGAGTTTCCCACCTGTTCTTTCTTTAATTTCATTTTCCGCGTGGTTCTGAGCCATCCTAGCTTTGAGTTCCTTAGCTAGGTCACTTTTAGCAGCATCACATAATACATTGCCATGATCGGTTGTAGAAGTTGAAGCTTCTGCAGCTTGATCTCCTGGAATCCTACCAAGTGGCTGAAATAAATCATCCAGCAATGCATCTCCAGGTGCATCCCTGAATCTACTCAAGTCATGCACTCCAGTTGCAGCGGATGGATTTGTAACCTAGAAATATGTTACTAAAACTTGTTAACAAGACAAATATAAATAGCATGCATCTCAAAACTTAAACCTACACTAATTTGAATACCATACTAGTTTAAGACATTTGAAGATCTGAGTTATTCAATTTTGCTGAT
This sequence comes from Phalaenopsis aphrodite, assembly GCA_003013225.1. Classification (NCBI taxonomy): domain Eukaryota; kingdom Viridiplantae; phylum Streptophyta; class Magnoliopsida; order Asparagales; family Orchidaceae; genus Phalaenopsis; species Phalaenopsis aphrodite. The sequence goes on from NEWO01000114.1 coordinate 1,008,235, forward strand.
AATGACAAACTATAATTTGCATAAATATGACATAGCTTTAAATTTAATAAAGATCTAATTGTACCTACAATAGCGACCCTAAATCATCCATGTTACAAGCAGCATTTGGAAATAAGTTACCAGGCTGTTTAATAAAGAGCAAAGACACTAACTTTACCATTCCCTCACTGAGTGTATTCTAATTGAACCACTTGACTCACCTTCGGAGAAGCAAATTTTAGCATTCCAGCCCGAAAGGAAAATAAGCTACTTTCATCATGGCTGGAGCTTCCTTCATCATCGTGCTCGGCATCTAAACCATTTTCTGCAACTCCCACAGAGATGCTAACCAGCCCATCTGCTGAATCAGTGGAAGAGTCATTCAATATTTGTGGATCAGCTATTTTTGAATTGGCAGTTGAAACTTCTTTAACAGAAGATGAGCCCATTGGTTTCTGATGAAAAACTAAAGTTGGATCTCTAGCAGAAAGATCATCTCGCAAACAATCAACACCTTCTGAGATGACATCTTGAGTAATGTTGTTCTCTCCACTTTGATCCTCATCAGGTCCATTTATTTCCAAAGAGCTGGAATCCAAAATATTGCTTTCAGATTTTACCTACGTCACAGTAATATTGAAGAGATATTAGTACACATTAAGAAAATCAAAGTCAAAAAACCATGAATTCACTAGAAGACATCGTTGCCTTCATTACAGGGCATTTTCACTCGCTATTTGAATTCCAACGCCATTTAAAAATCTGATGAAAAACTAAATCAGATGTTGGTGATCCGAACAAGTGATATATACTAATAAGATAAAAGTTCCCCAAGTTGCCAGAGATTGAAATATCCCCATTTTTTATTTTTAAAAGGCGAGTAGTGGAAGGCATTAGGAACCCAAATGGAAGTCAAGTAATTTATTGGTTACCACAGATCCTCGTTCCATCACATAGCATTATCAAATTCAGTAATACAAGGAAAACATATAATCACATTTGCCTTCAGGATTCCGGGGAAAGATCCAACAAAAACGGCACCTTAGCAAACAAAGCCAAAGGAATGTAGATGATAGGATCTCAACCAAAGATGCAAATAAATCAAAAAACATACAAGCAATTCAAAATGATGAGGATGTTTCTGTGCACTTATGCTAAGGAATTTCCTTCAAGCATTTGTAACAAGTATTGAAATAGTGTGCGTACTTTCTCCAAGTTAGTATCACCACCCTTCATTGTACCCTCAGTTGCGTCACCGCCACCAGATATATTCCCCAAAGAGTAGTTATCCGTAAGCGAAGCATCTTCATCTATGTTCCTGCAACAATAAAACTCCAGTGTTCAATGTATAATGGTGCATCAGTTAATATTCCGTGACTGTCTAAGCCAAATAAAACTCAAAACAAGTTTTGCTAAGATAAAAGGTTTTCATAAACAAAATATATTTGGCAACAGTTGTAGTTTAAGAGGTCTCTTAAAAAACTGTCATAAACATGAGTAAAACAAAGTACAACAGCTAAACAGATGTTTGCGTAGAAATTATTAAAAAAATAATAAATATAAATGAAAGAGTAAAAGCATGAATATACATAACATAGCCTGTCGATCGATGTTTGGATGGAAATAGGATGACAATTTTGGAATATGATATGCAATTTATAGTACGGAAAACAATATATTTCAAATCTCGTATGAACTACTTCAAATGATAACTCATGAACAAGTAAAATAAATCATCATAGCATCAAGCATAAAGCTTATGAATACCTATTTAACAGGAAACCAGAAGGTTTTCAGTGAAAGAAAGATGGAGAAAGTATGTGCGAGAATCCAAAAAGACAATTGATTGGGTTAAGAAAAGGGTAGGAGTGGAATCAATTAAGTTCAATTGCTCTTGAACATGTTGATAGAAATGAGACAAGTTTCCACAAAAATTAAGACAGAAATAATAGATCTATTCCGTCGGTACCAAATTAAAATGATAAAATTTCGAATACATAAAAGATAAACACCCACAATTCGAAAGGTAGGCAATCTCTCCCAAACCTTAACCTTAAGATTCAAGTCAACAATCACACATAACATAATCCTAACCATATTAAGCCTTATTTATACCCCATAATAGTAATTAACAAGTTTTGCAACTAACAAAGTCTTCAAATTATTTGGCGGACGACATTATAGGCACTTGACTCACATTACTCCGCTCCCAAAAAGGCAACTTGTCCTCTAGATGAAAGAAACTACTATGGAATCAAGTCGTATGCCTCATATATGATTGTATAATCTGATAATGCTTTCCATTTAATCAACACTTCTTTCTCACTTGTTGATTCCTGGTGCACTCATTTTAACTCAAGTGACCCCAAGAGAGCTTTCTTATCCTCTTCCCCAGATGTGCCCAATGTAGAAAACATAATTTAGTGGAGTAACCATGTTCTTGTTGTACACAATTTCTCCTAATATTTGATCATTTGCAGCGCCCTTAGTGACTCCCTGAACTGGCCTCAATTAATCGAATGCATTGGACGAAATCAACAATTGTATTAAATATTGGACATATTCACAGATGCAGCAGCATGTCCCTTCGTTGAATTCGTCCAAATTCAACATCGGCATACTTGTAGTTTCATATAGGTGAGGTCTCTTGATGCTCTCACTGGGAGTTTTTTCTATAAAATACTCAAAAAAATGCTTCATAATGTTAATCCAATGCATTTGAAAATGTTCTTGCATTGTAGTCATCCACTCTCCATCTGTTAGACGCAAAAATATCCCATTTTCCGCTACAAACCACATTTTATTCACCAAAATTAACATTCAAGAGAATTTTGTTACTCTCACTAAGAACAACAATGATAGTTTTTGGATCATTGCAAAGTGTTGTCAACAAGTCTTTTAAGTCGACGTGCAGCTTAAGCTCCATCTCCTTATAATTTGATCGCCTCCTCTTCTACCATAAGATTCAACCAACTCTACTAAGCTTGAATTGAAACCTTGGGGTAGCTGTATGGGCTCACAGTGATAGGAGAAACCCTGGATCTCAAGTTTATTACATGCTCGGATTTCCTCTGAGGCGACAATCTGTATGGAAATTAGAAAACTTCTGTTAATTACTATAGGAGCGATTGAATTGGTGTCAGAATCTCTGCCAACTCCATGTCATGTGCTTCTTTTATTCTATTCAGTTTGATCAAGAATCCTAACAATGCGTCTTATATTGTCCTAACCATGGTCTTGAGTGTCACAAGGTCTTACACAAACTAGGGTCACCGTGAAGCACCGCCATCTAATCTCCCTTCTGGAATTCCATTGTAAAAAAAGTTTTCAATTTATTTTAGTCTCCCTAAAGGTATGCAATTATTGCATAATCAATATCACGTTAGTGCTCCCTAAATCCAAGGGAAAAAATCTTTCATCACCTGAATGCCTTGCAATGTTCAAATCACCCCTATAAAAACTCCCTTGCTCTTCTCCATGTATCACGTCTCCATCATAACTCCAAAACTTTCTGTGTCAATCATCTCAAGCAGCAATTGTTTCACTACTTGAGCATAGATGAAGTTATGGGTGGCACCACTATCTACCGACACCACTAAATCCTGCTGCCCAATATGCCCCTAAAATTTTATAATGTGATTCGGTGTTAATTTCATCACCGAGTTCAATGAGACTTTTGTTGACATTCAAGTGAGAGTGTTCCTCCTATATCATAACCTCTTTTGTTTCTTCATCTTTTATCTTCTCGTCACACACCGACACATTGTGAGAACTTATAAGGTTTGATCCTTGCAATGGTGCTTCGGGTAAACTTCTCCTCACACCGAAAATATAACTTTGGTTTGTTTCTCCTGAATCTATCTCAATAAGACATTTAAATGTCGCCCCAGTCATAGCTCATTATTCCTCCCAATGGAGCCTCACTCTAGAATCACATTGTTTGAGTTTTTGGTACGTTGCGGTTGTAGCATTTCAATAGGATGCTCCACTTGTGCTACTCTATTAGTACGTTCCACTGCATTTGTATCTTCAACCAACTAAGCTAAATCCAGAGTGTCCTCCGATCCTCACAATCTCAACAGAAGAAGTGTCACTCGAATCTCTGGCTTCAACCCCTTCATGAAATTTTCTTCCAACACTATTTCTGATATTCCTCTCAAAAGGTCACATAGCATCTCAAATTTCTCCATATAATCCAAGACAAACCCTTTCTGAACCAATGCAAAAAACTACTAGTGTAAATCCTCTTCTCGCGTTGTTCTAAAACACTCCAACAATCAGTTTTTGAATTCTCATATGTTCTAATTTACTGACATTATTCTCTCTATTGATGCCACACTAGAGCCTTACCTTCCAAACATAGAGCCGCCAACATCATTTTTTCTTCCCCTTCAGTCCATTAACAACAAAGTATCTCTCCACATGATAAACCCAGTAATTAGCCTCATCAATCAACATCTTTAACTTCCTTATGCACGAGTATCCACAATTTCTTCGATCGAAATTCGTTCCACCCATGAAGTGGAGTTGGGTTCCTTTCCTCAACCCATATTAATTCCTCTTCTTCTACAATTCTCGTTCATCTCATAATCAGTTCACTCGTCACCATAAGCTCCTTAATCACCTTTCACCTAAAAGGCTGGTGCAACAAAAAACACTAGCACAGTTGTATGTAGCCAACTAGATTCTCACCCAATGTGGTTCCTTCTTCTAGGCCGAAATCCTTTGAATCAATCTTCTCCAACCCCAAATCACATGTCTCGTTCCGCTTGTTGCTGCTAATTTCAGTCGTCCAGATGTAGCACTATTCCTTCCAAATAATGTTGCTCGTTCTCTCTTGATTCATTCGCTCGATCTCCGACAATATTGCCCTAATGCATTGTGAACCCTTCCGATTGTTGCCGCTCATGTCCGCTCTAAATGTTGTCGCTCGATCCAGAGGCAGGCAACGGTGTGGTTGCATGAAACTCCATGATCTTCTTCATCATTTCTTTTAGAAGCATGAATCTCCCATCCATAGACGAGAACCACCACTCCATGGACGAAAAATGCTCCTCCATTTCAAATATGATTTGGCTTTCCTCATCCTCTAATTTCTCCTTCAAAACATTCACTTTCTTAGTCGTCATTAATCCTAGGATGGATTTCGATCACAAAGGCAAAATCCCTGTGTGTTGCGATCCCAATGTTCGCTTTCCAACTAGCTCAAATCGCAATTGTACCGTGAGAATCGGTCACAAAGGCGACACAAAACTCTTGTACACCGTAATCATGTCGCCGACTTCCTAGCTAGCTCCAATTGCTAGACTCAAAACTTCTATACACCGTGATCTTGATCACGAGGTTTGGTAACAAAGGCAACACTAAACTATTGAACACCACGATCCCATCGTTAGCTTCCCAAAAATTTCAAATGCTCTAATACCAATTTGATAGAAACAGAACAAATTTTCGTAGAAATTAAGGTAAAAATAATAGATTTTATTTCACATGTACAAAATCAGAACGATACATACCCAAATACATAAAAGATAAACACATATTAATCGAGAGGTAGACAATCTCTCCTGAATCCTAACCCTAAAATTCTAGACATCAATTACACAACCAAATTCTAAACATGTTAAGCCCTATTTTGCACCCCATAATAATAACTAACAAATGATTAAATTGTTATTTTAGTCTTGCGCCTAACATGAGTTTTCAATTTATTTAGCAGATGACGTAGTAAGCACCAGTCTAACACATGTCTACCTGTTGTGATGCCTCAAGTGTAAAGAGGCTTCTTCATCCAAAAAAAAGATGCCAAATTTTGCATCCGTCAAGAGCATGAAAAGCCTAAAGGAATAGAAGAATATTCAAGGAAAGAATTGGCACAGGAACCTTCCCATTTGATCGGGGGAGTAAAAACGAGTTTCGTTAGGATCAAGGGATAGACGTGATCGTGTGAAGTAATAGAGTGCCAAAGTTTAACATTTTTTCTTTCTTTTACTTTTTGATTTTTTTCTCATTTCTCTATTTCTAATTAGATCATTTTCCATTATGGAGCTTGTATATATGATATATGATTGCTATTTCTAGAAACTTTTATTATTGTTAGTGTGTTTAGAAACTTTGTTCTTCATTTTATGCACTTCAGAATGTTGTATAATTTTTCTTTTGTAAATGGTGTGTCTGTAGTAGGGTTCGGGTCTAGCCCAAAACTGTTAGGCTCGAACCCAACCAAATATTAAACGTGTCCAA
>NEWO01000114.1:1014826-1026764 GCA_003013225.1 Phalaenopsis aphrodite
CATCAACATGTTGAACATAACCCAACCCGTAAAACCCGTTTAACATAAGATATAATAGCTATTTGAGATAATTTTGGGCCGAATTCGGATCAATTTCAGTTTGACAGGTCGATTTTCAGTTGACGGGTCAGTTTTAGGTCAATTTTGGGTTGGCCCTAACCTGACATGAAAAATTAACCTGAGCCCGATACGAAAAATTAATTGGGTGAAGCCAAACCTATGTATTTCGAGTAAATTTTGGGTCACATTGACGTATTAGGTCAAATTTTGACATTTCTAGTCCATAGCTTGCTCAAAAACACGAGGTGGATCTCCTGGCCCTCATACTTCGTTGATTCACCATTTGACTACTGAATTCAATTCAAATAGCTGTCAAATGCACCATATCATTAGCAGATTTAGCTTCTTATCCCCTTCTAATGGTGTTGATACCCCATACTTTCACTTCCTTCCTATTCCACCACCACCTCCAAGCTACATTTATTTCACAAACATCTTCTAAGAGCCCTAGTACGGTATCATCTGATATTAGAGCCCGAAAAACCCTAAAATTGTCAAGGATTATGAAAGAACTAGACACAATTCTGCCAAGGAAAACCCTCAATGAGCTGTTCAGGAAAACATTATGGAGAAAATGCTCCAATTGCAGCGAATGCTCACTGATTTTGAAAGAATGCGGCATGGGAAAGTAAGACCGTTCATTATTAACGTGGTACAATCCATCTATCATACATAGATACATACAAACATACATAAATACATACATAACTTGCATTAAGATGATCTCATGGAAATAAAAAATGCCAGAAGCCTACATTTAAATTCGTAACATTTAGGTTCTCTGTATATCCACCGCATAGGTACACAACAAAAGCATGGCCTTAATCCACCGCAGGATGAAATATCCCAAAGGTTCAAGTAGAACAGAAATGTTTTAATTAAAAAAGATTCACAAACAAGCCATTATAGTACAATATAAAGCATCACGTTTTCCTGTGGAAATAGAAAGCTTTCATTACAGGAAAAAAAAGCGTAGAAGTTCCAAGTCTGATAATGTCAAAGCATCCTCCGTTGTAGCAGCTACTCTAGATATTTCTTATTTTCTGGACTTAAGAACGAGTTGTTAATAACAAGGAAGAGGAGAAAGCAGACAATACATAGAAGCCATTGTTTTTACTTTTTTCCAGGTTGGGTGAGCACTTGAGCCTAACCCCTGAATTCTTCACCTTGTTTCCAAAAAATGGGCAGCTCATTTGAACCCATAGAAGTCATTGTTATGTTTTGAGGAATAGAAAGAGATTGCAGCATAATCAGCCAAAAACAAAATTTAGCAGCAGTAACAACGAAGAATAAAAATATGCTCACCCCACATTTTTTTTATCCAATAAAAATTGAAATTCAATGAGGAATATTTCTTGCAACTAGCTTCCAATATTTTGCAGAAACTTACTTTAGTGATCCACCTATTTCACGGAGAGAAGAATGCAGAGCACGTCTTGAGTTCTGAATCCATGGATGTTGTAGCAACGTTCTTGCATCTGGTCTTTGCAAAGCATCCTAAAAGCACGGTGACAAAGTAGAAAGATGAAGTCTTAAAAGCAGGAGATATATCATTAAAAATTAAGGAAAAAATTGAATTATAAATAGCCTTTTTTACACTTACTTTTTTAAAACATTGCCGTAGAAAGTCAGTAATATCAGCAGATAGACCCTCAGGTATTGGAGGATGTGGATCCTAAGAAAACCAAAATCAAGAGCATATCACCAGAAAAAAAAATATCTACAGAGAACTAGGAGATCCCAGCAAACAAATTTCATTAAAGAAACAAAATAAGGAATTCAAAACAAAAGCACAAAGTCATAAAAATGTGAAAAAGAAAAGGCAGTCAGTAATGGATGATCATACAAATCAGAGACTAAGATTGACAGGGATAAGGAGAACACACTGCATAGCTCTTAACATAATCAAACAAAAAAGAAAGAATCCAACAAGCAACAAAAAATTCTAAGAAGAAAAACCCTAGCCATAACAATAAATATTGAAACAAACAAAGAAAAATCAGAAAAATCCAAGTAACAGACTTTTTCTGCGTCATCAAATTTTTTTATGAATCACGTTGGTACAAGAAAAGTTCCTCCCAGACGAGCGCAATTTTAAAGCAGAGCATGAACCTAAAGCAATCACAAATGACTGAACAAAAGTCAAATTTGGTGACAAATCAAAAAATGGCTCAACTAACCCAGTATAACAGGTCAAACAAATTTCACACAAGCTTAAACTGATCGTATTGAAGCCTGAAAAGGCTAAAACAAGCAAAAGCAGCTGGATCTTATCGCCTTTTTTTTTCCTTTTTTTTTTCTTTTTTTTGCATCAGCTTGTGCCATGCAGAGAAGAAGAAAGCCCAACCATTGATAGAGATACAAGCCTGAGAAAGGACAAAGGCATGGCATGAAGACAGTTATTTCATGAATTCAATTTTGCACAAATTTCATCAAAGTGGTTTGTTATAAACCCTTTAAGGTTCCATAGACTAAAAGGTCACAGAGCTATATTTAGCTTAAATTCTCATAAATAGGTTAAGGAATCCACGCTCTTTAATAGTCTATTGAATCCACTCTATCAATGATATCGAAACTAGTAGGAAAATAGTAAAAACACAAAATCAAACTTTCATTAATATTAAAATAGGGTTACAACATGACACAAATGAGAAATAACAACACAAAATAGAAAAAAACATACGCAAACACCTCTTAAGTGTAATCAAATGATGATGGAGGCCGGTGAGGTGGGCCGTGATGGCAAGCGGGCGTGGTGGCAATAAGGGGGAAGTGTATAATTGCAGGGACATCAATTATGAAGGCTCATAGGTGACTGGCGGCAGACGGAGGGGTGGCTAAAAGGTGCTGGATGACAAGGCAGTGGTAGTGGGGTGAACAATTGTCGATTGGGAGTGCTGGAAAGAATGGAGGATGACTGTACAACAAGGTAAAACTGCATGTATGGGGCAGTTGAGTGCAAGAAACGAAGAAGGGGAGAGGCCGGCCGCTAAGGAGACGGGAGGAGATAGATTAGGGAAGATGAAAGAAAATGATATATCACCGTCTCGAAGTAGAATACAGTAGGAGCACAACCACCTCCTCAGATATAGCCTTAGAACAGAAAAAATGACCCTACACAGAAGATTTGAGAACAAAAAAAGCAAGAACTGACTCCCAAAAACTAAGGACGACCATTTATAGACTTCCACTAGACAAAGGGAACTTCTACACCAAAGTGGTCGGAGGCAAGAAAAATTCAGACAATACTTCACAGGTGCGGTAGCTTGCGAAGCTCCTTCCTAGATGATGATAGTTTGTGATCCTGCCTCTTCCCACCTTCGTGAGATCTTTCTTGTTGTTGTGCGATGGTTCGTGTCCCCTCAGCTTTGCGCCTCTTTCCACCTTCGCAAGAGATCGCAAGATTCTTCTCCCGCCCCCGATGGTTCCCGGGGTGGCCTCTGAGGCAATTAACACTCGTGCCAGGGTGATGTTTTAGCGCCAGTATTAGGGTGTTGTTAGTGCCCCGCGCTAGGGGTGCAATTAGTGCCTATGTCAGTCTCTCAAAGTTAGGGGAGCTTCAACTTCATAGGTCGAAGTTTCCGCTTTGTCGTCAGCCACCCTTGAATCTCACTAGAGACTGACTGTCTCCTGGGATACCTAAAGGTCTAAAACATATACTGTTGAATTTTCCCAAAGTAGCTCATGGTCGGTTCAGTCTTGTGTGTTGTGAGAGTGGTCTGAAACCTCCCGCCTTGTGGTGGACTTGGTGATACGGTATCGACTGTGACGCTTTGAGATCTTCTCTATCTTATTTGTCTCATGTTAAGAGCTGCTAGCTTGGTCCACTAATTCTATGTCGCCACTAAATTTAGTTCCACTGATGCTGCTCTACTGATAAGGGATCCTGTGACCTCGGGCTCAGTCGAAGGAAGTAGAGTAATGTGCTTCCCGTCCTTGGTGAACGAATGCGTAATTTTATATCCGTCATGTTGAGTCCTCCGGTCAAACTGTCACAATCATCCCAACAAAAGATGACAGACATCCATGAGAACCACGTAGCACCACACTTGGTCCTGTAGCTTACCTTCGATTGAAAACTATACCAAGCATTTTCGGTTGATGTTAACCTAATTCTCCTTCAACCACGTCAGTGAATACGACTGGGAATTCCTTTGAGTTGCAAGTATCAATTTTTCTACTATCTGTGTCGATGTCACATTCTTGCTGCTCCGCTGTCGATGACGAGGCTCCATACATTTTTTTTTACTGTGCAGCAAGTATAAAATATATTTTGGTGAAACCACTCTGAATCTCTCGTGTCCTCAATTTGCAGGATCCATCAAATCACGAGTGCTTCTGCTTTGTTTGGTGGGAGTTGATACTCCCCGCCCTATTTCTTAGCTTTCTCCTCGTCTCTCATCTCTTCCACAGCGCCTTGATCTATGAGAGTGACAACCCTGCTCGTGGGACGGCTGAAGGCCATGTGGTTGTAGACGTCGTGTCAATAACACTTCATAGTCGGTAACGTGTGAGAGGAGCTACCCTTTTGCAATTTCTTCCCGCTTTGATCCAAAGTGTCATTCCCTTATCCTGCCTTGCCTATATCTCCCACGATGCCCTTGTCAGATGTTGTAACTGTAGGTGACGGCCTGCATGAAGGTTGCTGCCAGAAGGATGATTTTTGCCTGCTCAGCTTCAGTTGTCTTTCCAACTTCAAGGCTAATGTCTGGACATTTCCCAGCGTCCAATATAGTTGCAATTGCACCACATTGCTAATGACAAGCTTCAGTCCCACAAGATAGCAAGCTACTATATACTCTTCCAGCTCTGTCAGTTCGCACTTTAGCTGTAAGTGATTATATTGAGCTGTGAATTCCTCCACTGAAAGAGCCCTCTGGTGCAAGTTGCGAAGTTTCAGAAAGATATTCTAACAATAATGGGATGGGAGGAACTTTTTCTACATTGCATTCTTCTTCTCCCACTTAGTTATCTTCTCACTGTCTTCTCTTTTCCTCTACTTTTGTAGATTTTCCCACCATTAGGAGGAGTTTTTCTTTAGCTCATTGACAACTAGCTTGACTCTTTTGTCCTCTGGTACATCTTTATATTTGAAAATCAATTCGATTGATTGCAGCCAGTCGAGCCAAAGTCCTGTTGACCTCCGTAAGGGGCCTCTTATCTTGGCTTCCTTTGATATTGGATACCAAAATGACATGTTTGATATTTCTCGTCACTGTTATCTTTCATGTGCAACAGATTCGGATCTTCGTACTCATCTTCTCAATGTTTCTCCCAAAGACGGTCGAAGGTAACCTCTTCATGGTTTCTGTCATCCAGCTCTGCTAGTCTCCGTTACAAACAATGGACTTCTCGTTGAATCTCTTCCTGGGTCGAGTCCCATGTATCTCTTCGTGGTGACATGGTTAGGGTGAGAATTAGAAGGAAAAAAAATTGATGGAGGTGGAATGGATAGAGACAGATGCGAGAAAATTCTAGGATGGAACTAGGGTTGGACTAACTTTGATACCAAATGATACAAGGACAAATAGAAAAAATAGTGAAAACATAAAAAGAAACTTTCATTAATATTAAAATAGGGTTGCAACATGCCACAAACGGGAAATAATAATAGAAAACATAAAATGACATAAGCAAACACCTCTCAAGTGTATTTCAAAGGTGATGGAGGCCAACTAGGTGGTTATGATGGCAAGCGGAGGTGGTGGTAGCGAGAGGGAATGTGTAGAATTGCATAGAGCAAATATTGAGGGGTCATAGGCGACCGACGGTAGGCGGAGGGGTGGTTGGAAGGCACTGGACAGTAAAGGCAATGGTAGTGGGGTGAGGGACAGTCGGTTGGGAGTGCTGGGAAGGAGGATGGCTGAACAACAAAGCAAAGTTACAAGTATGGGGCGGTTGAGTGAAGAAAATGGAGAGAGGAGGAGACGATGAAGATGAAAGAAAAAAATACAATACTATCTCAGAGAAGGATATACTCAGAGCACCACCATCTCCTCGGATATAGCCCTAGAACAGAGAAAAAAACTCCACACAGGAGATCTAAAAACAAACACAGTAAGAACTGTCTCCCACACACAAAGGACAACAATTTATACACTCCCACGGGACAAACAAAACTTCTACACAAAAATAAGGGGAAGGGAAGGCAAGAAGAATCTAGAAAATACTTCACGGGTGTGGTAGTTTGCGAAGCTCCTTCCCGAATCGCGATAGTTTGTGATCCCGCCTCTTCCCCCCCTTCGCGAAATCTTTCCTGCTGTCGCGCAATGGTTTGCGGTCCACTCAGCTTTTCGCCTCTTCCCGCCTTAACGAGAGATTGCAGGATTCTTCTCCCACCCACGATGGTTCCCAGGGTGCCCCCTGCGGCGATTAGCACTTGTGCCTGAGCACTGTTTTAGCGCTCGCATTAGGGCGTTGTTAGCGCCCCGCGTTAATCAATTATCAGATAGAACTTAAAAACCAAAGGTTTTGAGAATGATGCTCATAGATCAAAGATATCAAAACAAGATCTTGATAAGGTTATCTTCATCCCCACAACTATTTTATGCTTGCTAAATATAAGCCTAAAAATAAGCTAGGCCTACGCAAAATCCCTATATGAGAGTTCAGAGATCGCCGCTTCATGATTGCCACTGAAGAAGTTAGCAGTAATAGGTACTCAGACAGAGACAGGTGCTATAGTGCCTAATGCTGCATTTTTACAGGCCATGAGAGGCATTAATGAGACGAGTCTTAGTGACATTAGAGTGCAATGAGACAGAGGAGCTGATATCCCAAGTAGTGTGACCTCTATTAGAGGTGTTTTAGAATGTTCTGAATGACAATTTGTCACCTAGATTGCCACACTTACTAGAGAAGCAACCTCATATAGACCTCATCCAAGGCTCAATGCTCCCCAACTGATTAACTTGCTAGATGCAACTAGAAAAGTATGAGGAGTTGGAAAAGTAGGTTGAGGATTTAATGGGTCAGGAACTAGTTCGTAACAGCACTAGTCTGTGTCATACATGCTTTGAATGTGCCCAAAAAGGATAAATCAATTCACACGTGCATTGATAGTAGGGTCATGAACAAGATCACCATCAAATACTAGTTTTCCATTCCAAGATTGGATCATTTACTTGATCAATTACATGGAGCTAGTGTCTTCTCCAAAATTGATTTGCGCAATAGTTCTCCTAGATCAAATGAGACCAAAATATGAGTAGCAGATAACTTATAAAACATGAAATAGATTGTATGAGTGGACAATCATGTCTTTTGGGTTGTCTAATGCACCGAGCATTTTTATTTGGCTAATTGCTGAGCATCTTGATACGCTTGAGGATGATACTTCGATCATTCCAGCAAACAGTTATGATTTGGCTGACCAGGTATCCCAAATGGATTGTCAGAGTAAAAGCCAATTCGATCAAACCACCAAATTTCAGGCTGCCCAATTGGAGATTTATTGGAGGAACCAGTGGTTGGGAAAACCAGAGCATATTATTTTTCCTACTTACTCTCCTTATACGCCTTATGAGAACACATGCAGGCCAATGGAGGAAGACGAAGAAGAAGAGGAAGAAGGAGAAGCAGCAGGGATGAGTGACTTGGCTGCTCCTTAGGTGTTTCAGTTATTTCCCTCACTGTTGTTGCAATTTGTTATTCTAATTCTGCTGACTTGATGTTATGTTATGTTACTGTGATTTGTAGTGTTGAGATTTGGACTGTTTAGTAATGCATATTTGTTTAATTTTATATTTGGACATTAATGGTTGTTAAGCAGTGTGGACATCTTTATGGAAGTTTAAATTAATTTGTTTTTGTATTTCTATTTGTTCTTATTATTACTGTTGTTTATATACTTGTTGAATTGTTGGCTTGAACATGTGTTACAGGCTATTGTTGTTATAATTCTTTATGTGGCTCATCATGTTTTACTTTTGTAATTGCATATGATAAAATTTGGGGGGAAAATTATGTCGTGTTAAATTATTTGTCCTTTGTAAACAAATATTAGCGTTTGATTTTTGTTGACATAAGTGAAGTGATTATGAATTTGGAACTATAATAATCTTTAAAATAAAAAAAGAGAAAACATAGTTAAATGACATTTGGACTCTATATGAATTAAACTAAAATAGTTGTAGATTGATCTTTGAAATTCAACTAATGCTTATTTAATCAACATACTTAATTTTAAGAAGATTTGATTATTTGGTCAATTAATTACAGTTAGATAAGTATCTTTTGGAAATATAGTCTCCATTTAATTTGAATTCAATGTAATAATTTGTAACTGTAAATCTTAAATAGAAAGAAATATTTAAGTATTTTAATTTAGGGAGATTGTAGTAGAATTCAAAATCATTAAAAAACTAATCTAGATATAGTAAAACTCAACTATCCATGAAAAAAGGGATTATCTAAAAGAAATGGGATTGAAAATAATCATCCTAATGAAAGAAAGAGAATGAAAAAGAACGGTTATGAATGAAAAAAATCGAGAAGCTTCACAAAAATTGATTTTGCTACTATATTTATTCATTCCTATTATGTTCAACAAGATCAAACGTTTAAGTTTTGTTGTTGCTTGAGAACAAGTAACTTACAAGTTTGGGGGATTTTGATGTGTTCTTAAATTTCGTATTAAATGTTTGAAAATGTTCGCATATTATATGAAAATGTTGTCTTGAGGAAAGTTTTTTAGTTGTTTTGCAGGTAGCAAAAAGATGATCAAACTTGACTTGAAAAGATTGAAAGGGTGGAGTGTGGAAAGGTGGCACCAACTTTGATACACCTAGGCGCTAGTCCCCATCCAAGAGAGCAAAAATCCAAAGAGTGTGGAAAGGTGGCAATGCCTAAACGACGCTAAGGCGCTACATATTGGCGCCTAGGCGTTGTGATACCAACGCATAGGCGCCAAAAGATCAGAAAATCAGGCTAAGTGATTGGAGCCTAGGCGCCTACCATTGGAGCCCGAACCCAAATTTGACAATTTGGAGCAGTTCAAAATTTGAGTTGATGCAAAGAAATTTAAAAAACTGAAGATGAATTTCTTAGGGCATTTTCCTTATTTTTCTTCTACCAAAAATTCTTGAGGAAGGAACCAGAAGGGAGAAGTTAAGAAAAGTTCAATCAAATATAGAGAAGTGAGGATTGAGGGACTTTGTGAGATTGTGCACTTGTAACTTCAACCTTTTCAGGAGTGAAGAAAGGGAGAGAAGTTCTGGAATTTTTAATTAGTGCTTTTGGATTTATCTTTGTAAGACTTTTGTACTTTGATTCTTCTTTCAATCATATGATTTGGTTTATGTGTTCAAGCATGCTTTGTGAGCAATTGCACTTTGTTCCTTGGGATGGGGATATATGATTTCTTTATGTGATTATTGTAGATAGTAATTAACCATTTTTGCTTCATGAACATTTCCCTTAGGTTGTGTGATTTGTTAAAATCCATTGAGAATTACGAGTCTCGGAGATCATAATAGAATCAACTAAGTTAATCACGTTAGCCTGAAGGAATAGGGATATATCCTTTAGGATAATGCAAACATTGGGGAGAATGTTATGATTGGGTTAAAGATTAGAATTAGGGAAATAAGAATTAGGGAAATAATCAACATCTTAACCTAATCTTCTTATTAAACCAGAGGGGAAAAAGAGAAGATTTGCTCCTCTTTGTCATCTGTTTATTTTGTGAAGTTTTCACATACACTTTCTTATTGAACATTTCAAAGAGAAAATCTTCTTTCATACTTCAGCAACTTTTCATTTTCATTACTGATAACTTAGGATACTTGTGTAGGATTTTAATTAAACCAAAATTTCAGGCTTAGGCTGAAAATAGCAGGCTATAACTTTTCTTCATTAAGTTTTCCTCGTTTTTTGTGGGATTGACAACCAGACTCAAACCTAGTATTATTGATACGTCATGTATCTTGTGTGAGTAGTCCGTGCTTAGCAGCACTTGGTGCGTGTTTCTTAGCTTTCATTGGAAAGTTTATGGTTGTGTACTTGATGAAATATTGGTATACAGTCGTTTAGAAGAGGAAAACTTGTAGCATGTGTTTTAAGTTCTTCAAACAGAACAATTGTACGACCAACTAGAAGATGTGTTTTTCTGACACCACAGAGATGCTTCCTAGGATACATTGTTTCAGTTGCCTATATCGAGATTTGACAAAATGAAAGTCAATGTTATTGTGGACTGGCCCAGGCTGCAAACGTTTACTCAGGAACGTCAGTCTCAAGGATTGACATCCTTTTAGAGGAAATTTATCAAAAAATTTATCTCAATTGCGACGTCTTTGACGGAGGGGCTCAAGTTAGGTTCACGTGGTGAGATGATGTACAAGCCATCTTTGAAGCTTTGAAGAAATAGGTTACTCAAAAATCAACCTAGCTTCTCTAAATTTTAATCAGGTGTTTAAGGCGGAGTGTGATGCCTCTAATATGAGATTTAGAGCACTGTGAAGTAAAGGCGGGCACCATATTTTCATTTTTTATGAAAAGCTAAATTAGTCCATAAGAAAGTATTATACTAATGAAAAGTTGTATGCTATAGTTAGAACCCTTAGAAACTTCAGTTATTATCAATTGGCAGACACCTCTATAGACCACGAGGCCCTAAGATACGTGAACAGTCGGATAAAGCTAATTCACATTAGATTCATGCCGACCCTCTTTTCTTCCATTTTGGTGCCCAAGCACACGGCCATGAGTCAGAACAAAGCAGATGCATTGAGCTGTCATCACTTGCAGATCACTAGCATGCAGTAAAGGTAATTGGATTTTAAATGTTAAAGGGTATGTATATCACTGACAAGGATTTCCAAGAGATTTGGGATCACGGGTCATATGACTACTTGTTCTACCAAAATAGATTGTACATTCCCAAGAGTTTACTCAGAGACATTGTCTTACAAGAGTGTCACAATAAAGGCACGACAAAACAGTTTGGCAGAGACCTGTCTTTTTTCTTAGTGAAAGAAAACTTCTACTGGTCCAGATTAGTAGATGTGGAGAGACATGACATACAGTTTAGGATATACTATTTGGCTAAAATTGGATGATAGGATACAGGTCTATACACCCTCATTCCTATTTCATAAGCACACTGATTGGATAAAAAAATGGATTTTATGGTAAGCTTGCCTCGGACACAGAAGCGTAATGATTCTATGATAGTAGCGGTAGATCAACATTTCAAAATGGAAGTAGTCCGCCTACATGGTGTGCCCAACAACACTTTTGATAGGGACCTAAAATTTCTAAGCTATTTTGGAGGACTCTAGGGCACCAAATTCTGGTTCAATTCAACAACTCACCCTCAGGCAGATAAATAGACAGAAGTGGTAATCCATGGCTTGAGCAATCTCCTCAAGTGTTTTGTGGGAGAAAAAAATCAAATAGCGGGAGCAAATTGAGTTTTCCTACAACTAATCTATCAATCAGTCCATAAGGGTGAAATTCTCTCACTCAATTGGAGCTAGTGCCGATAATTCCAACTATTGAGCTTAGCACTAATGCAAAAGTAAGAATTTGAGAGATTCACACCTTACATAAGCAAGTGAGGACACAAATTATTACACACAATGCTAAATATCAAAACAAGTTCAGGAAAGCTCAAGTTTTTAAAGAATACGACTTAGTATGGATCAAATTGATGGAGACTTCTTTACCCTAACCAAATTTGATTGTTCCACTTTCTTAAGGTATTACCTATGAATATTTATTCCTCCAATCTTTTAGAATTTCTTACCTCCTTGCTAATCCTGCTTAATCTCGTACTTTTTACCTTTCTAGTTTTCCCTATATTAGATTATTCCTTCTTAAAGAATCAAGTATAAATCTATCATAAATTGTAATACGTCAATACATGCATGCATAT
>NEWO01000114.1:1026792-1039155 GCA_003013225.1 Phalaenopsis aphrodite
GTGAGTTGGCCCAAATAGGCACCCAACCCACGGAAAATATTTGTGTACGTCGGGAGGTTATTTAGAGAGTATATGGGGGTTATATCAGCGTTATACCCCCTGTAGTCTCCCTATAACCTACCTATAACCTACCTGTAACCTACAAATAAGTTTCACACTTCTGTAATTCCGGTAGGTACAAGTAAGTTATAGGGGGTATAAGGCAGATGTAACCCCCCTGTACCCTCTGAATAACTTCCGACGTGCACAGCGTTACATACATTTTATGTACGCAAATCTTTTTCCCAACACACACGGTACAACACACACAAAAAAGTTAAAAAGGGTACATAAAAACAAAAAAGCCCAAAACCACTAGGAAGCAGAAAAAGTGAGGGGTTACCCAATTTAGTCTTGTCTATGCCTCTAGTTCTCGGAAGGAATCTTAACAAATTGGTAAGGTGTGTACCATTACCTGAAGTAACCAAAGTATCATCCATAAGATTCTTGAGCTCAAGTATATCTTCATTCTTCTTCTTCCTCCTGGAAGTGTAAACCTATCATTCCTCATCCGAAGAATCAGACTGATGAGGTGGTAGAGCTGTAGTAGAAGGATTACCAACCGTTGTACCCACAAAGATTCTAGTATATGTGAAGTATGAGTTGTCTCTACGTCGGATACTTTTTGAAGATGGGGAGTTGCGAGGTTCTCCTATTTATTAGTTTGAACACTATCATTTATAGGTAATAATCCTTTCGTGTTGTTTTCAATAGAGTTTGAAGGTGTAGGCTGCCCAGCAAAGTCATCCAGCATCACATCAATCACAGTAACAACAATGTCAGGGGCAACAGACACCTCTTGTCTTGATGTAGTGTCCTCTACAGGTGGAACTAATATGTCTGGAGCAGTGGGGTTAGACCCATCCTTATTCTCTTGAACCTTAGATTTCAAATTAGAGTAGAGTTTGTGGCATTTGTTAAGGGTATGCCCAAACATCTTACAGTGAGTACAATAAGGAGGTTTGTATTCCATGACGATTTGTTGTCAATATCCATTATGAGTTGTGTCCAGCCAGACATCAGTAACATCAGGTAAAGTAATGTCTCTTTCCACATGTATTCGGGCCACAGAAGGTCTAGTTAAATTGAAAGTGGATAGATCTAGCTTCAAAGGGTCCCCAAGAATGACCCCAATAGAGTAGAGAACCTGATGATGAAAAAAGTGCAGCTTGAGACCAGGTAGACTAAACCATACCAATACAGTGAGAATTTCATGATTTGGGTCGAAATCAGGAGACCACTCGAGTAACTTCATTGACTTGTCTGTAATATTAAGAAATTTCTTGGAGAAAATTCGTGTTTCCTCTTCGGTCACGATTAGTTGAATCAATACAAATCTCTCATCCATGGATCTCACTTTCCACTTGCCTACTAGTTTAAGATCAGTAACTCTTTTTCTGATAACTTTCATAGGTGGGTGCCCCCACTAAAATTTTTCAATAAGAGCAAACTTGAATTTCTCCGTCATTGTTGAAATTTCTAAGCCAGAGAAAAAGATTGTTTTCCCAATTTTCTCGCTTCCCTTCTTAACAAAGGGCAATCACTTGTACCATCACGACAATCCTTATAGCTTGAGGGGAAGACAACCGCAAACTCCACCGAAGGGTTACACACCACGTGTGCAAAGGAGAATTTGTTAGGTTCAACCAAAGAAGAAGGAAGCACCATTAGAGCTCTGTCGGCGTTGTTGTCGAGTAGGGAGAGGTGCAACGTCGAAACAGGCGCCGAATCAGACGCGAGCTGCAACAGAATCATAAGAGCGAAGTTGTCAGGTAGGGAGAGGCGCAACGTCGAAACAGAGGAGTGACGCAGACGCAACAGACGTCGACGCAGACGCGAGCTGCAACAGAGGCAGTTACAAACGAGCTGTCGACATCGAAGAGACACAGTAACGTCGGGACAAAGCGAGTCGACAAAACTGCGCGAGCGAAGGAGAGACAAGATCAAATGAGAACCCTAACAGAGCTCTCGACCGCAACCAACATCGTGGAGCCACGAAAGCTACCGGCGGTGATGTATGAATATATATATATATAATTTATTTCTTTCTTTTTTAAAAGAGAGAGACTCTTTCATTACGATTCAAACCACACTTCTAAATAAATACAACATAGGAAGAGAAGAAAGTAAAATAAAAAAGGAAGCATCCCTTACCACTGTGAAATATTAAAACTATATATTAATATAAAGATAAATTTATGAATTTGCAGTAGAGTTTTTGGCGTGAACCTGCACAATACGAAAAAGTGCAGGCATGGGCTGAAGATCATAATATGGCGGAACACATGTGAGCAATTCAATAACAGTGCAGCCAACACTCCATATATCTGATGCAGCACAGACCCCAGACATTTCAATCACCTGCACAATCCAAATTTGTGGTCCAATAGCAATGAGAAGTATGAAAAAATCAGCAAATCTGTGATAAAGAAAGAAAAAAATAAAATAAAATAAAAATATTACTGAAAAGTATAAAATGCTGAACATTTCATTACAGAATTTGAAACCCAGTAAACGTCACTGTGATAGAATTCTTTCACTAGACAGCTAAGACGAAAGTAACCACGGCACTAGTTTACGGTTCTTATAAAGAAACAAAATACAAGAGAGTAGAGAAGCGCTTGTGAATGTACAAGGTAATTAGAAAAGGGAAAATAGGGTTAGGCCAAGTTATATAATTTTCTCACTAACTTAACAAGTATTTGTGCAGCTCTAAATGCATAGATCGCACAACATGTCCATAAAATTATTTTAAGGGTAAATTATATTGACGGCCTTCAAATTTACAACCATGTAATGATCAAATTTACAAATTTCAAATTGTCGCCACTAGAAAACTTGAGTTTAAGAAAACTCCATATAAAACCCTTAAGTTAAAAACAGCTACTTCAGTAATTTGAAGTCTGCTTCGGAGAAAGATGCAAGAAAATTAGATGAAGCTTCAAAAAGATCAATTGGAGTATTAAAGAAAATTAATTAATATATTTCATTAATTATATAACCATATAATTAATGCAAATGCTTTGTTAATTATATAAGATATTTCATTTAAGCTGGTTCATTTTGTATGCATTCGTGAAACAAGTAAAGTGGACGTTTTAAGAAAGATTCTCTTCTTTTCAAAAGGAGGAAGTTACACATAACTACACTTCGAGAGTTGCATCTAATAAAATACTAACAGTACAGAGTAAAAAACTCAAACCGTAAATTACATTGACGCCTTCAAATTTACAACCATATAATGATTAAATCCATAAATTTCAAATTGTCGCCACCAGATAACTCAATTTTAAGAGAACCCCACATAAAACCCTTAAATGTTAAAAACACTACTTCAGTAATTTGAAGCCTGCTTCGGAGGAAGATGCAAGAAAATCTGATGAAGCTTCAAGAACATCAATTACAATATAAAAGAAAATTAAGTAATATATTTCATTAATTATATAACCATAATTAATGCAAATGCTTTGTTAATTATATAAGATATTTCTTTTAAGCTAGTTCATTTTGCATATGCTTGAGGCATTCGTGAAACAGGTAAACTGGATGTTTTAAGGATCAAAAGGAGGAAGTTACAAATAACTAAACTTGGAGAGTTGCGTCTAATAAAATATTAGCAGTAGAGAGTAAGAAACTCATACCTTCAGGAAAAAAAGGAAGGAAAAAGGGAAGCAAATGATTATAACATGCAAGAAGAATTTCAAATTCCAATAGGAGTTACACAGAACCTTAATGATCAAGAAAATATACAATTTCTATTTTATTACATCTAGCGGATAAATGGAATAAAAAATGATTATTTTCCTTGTCCATAAATTAGTTTTATACTCGCTAGTCAGCTTTATAATATAAGAACCAACCAAGGTGAACTTAACAAAACACAAAATATGTTTCTCTTAACATATCTCCCTTCCCATTCTAATCTCTTTAATCTCTCAACTCAAACCAAATACTCTCACCTAATCCATAAGAGGTTCTCAGCCCCTACTCATTTCATCTTGTCTAGTCCAGAACAAACAACCGCCTTTTCCATCACACAAAAGTTATCAATTAACCAATACCACCTCCCTTTTCTAACATCCCTAACTTCAATTATGGATGTGAAATTCAACCTAATGCAAGCTTAAGAAACCAGATCAACGTGTGATAAGTTCTCACCATCCAAATTCCAAAACGCCAACTCCTTTGCATCATTTTGTTATCAGAGGAAAAAAAGCAACGTCGCCATATTGGAAGCTTAAAAAAAACGGACTTCAAAAGAGGTTTCACTGCCAAATTGCCTGAACAGATTGGATGAAGAAAGATGACTCCAACAATATTCAACAATTGAATTCAAAAGGTGGTAGATATAATCCCCACTCATCAGAAAAATTTTAAACCCTATCTTTCAAATATTTAATTTGGTACTTTAGTGACATCTATAGAGGTCAGGGATGTGGCTTGTTCATTGAAAAACTTGAGATATAATTCACCTTGTCTAAGTAGTGATCACCATCTCAACTTCTAGCCGAAAAGAAAATAAAGATGGGCCCCACCCTTTTATTTCTTTGAGGACTGCATTTTACGTGAAGTGTGTGATTCACTCATTAAAACTGTGAATGTGATTTCGATATTAGCCTCATGAAGATTACTTGCTTCATTGTTTCACTTTTGATTCATTAGTTGTTGCATGCTAACATTGCTAATGGAAGTGACTTGTTGACAATTGTTTAAATGCCTTGAAAAATGTTTCAAGCTGTAGCATTATTTGCATTATTCATGACTAAAACCACCGCACTTCATTTGTGGCTATAATGAATCCAAAATCAGCTCACTTACCAATCATGAAATATATTTATGATTCCAATGATTGGAAACATAATGATATCTTCCATGCGTATGCAAGATATAATGAAAAAAAATTTAGGTTAGTTATGGATGAAAATAATAAATTAAATATCATATCCTCCCAAGCAATCCTAAGAGCTAACTTGAAACATAAACCCCATCCTAAAAGTTAGCTGGGGTAACACCATATCACCGCCTATAAGAACTGTGTTTAGTTCATATTAAACTCAATAAATATGCAGTGTGATATCTTTCCAATGGAAATAATACATATCCTTCCAGGAAAGTCACGAATTTATGGAAAAAACATTTTCTATGATAGTCTTGATAATATTTATGCATTTAAAGATAAAACACAATTTACAAACTCTATTCTATCAATCTAACTATAAAAAATAGCTCATATCCCCTGATTTTTATTTTAATCAAAAATATATTTCCAACCAGAAAGAGAAAATAATCATCCAATTACTTCAATGAAAGTTTTAAATTAAATCAACAAAAATTGAATATTCTATAGAAGCTTTATTTCCTTAAAAGGAGGCACCATTGTTTGTTAAGTGTTGCAAAAATATTTAGCTTCAAGTTTAGTTGACTGACTTAACTGCAATAACTAATGAACTATCTGCTGAATTATCATATTTACTTTAGACACTCATTCAAATATCTCTATATCAACACAATGTCAGATAGTTCTTTTTGGAAATATTAATAGATGATGATTATTGTAACGATTCATCTCTTAGTGCTCTCATTAAGGATTTTGTTCCCGAGGCATAATTGAACGGTACCTGAATGTGGGGAGGGAGTTTCCTGCTGTTCGCAGAAATTCCGTGATTGCCTTCGTCTGTCCGAGCTCAATCAGCCTCCCAGGATTGAATGAATACCAATCTCGGATCACTATTATGCTAGGTTCCCCCCTTGTGCTTCCTCCTTGCACAAGAGACTACGTTCATTTCTTGGCTTCGACGCTCCAGCACTATCGCCTCTGCATGAGAGTTGACACTCTTGTCTCTTTTGCCACTCAAGGTTTCAACGCGCACTCTCGCGATCTATTAGTCTGCTGAAATCATCTCCCACATGGGTCTCGGCTTTCCTCCTGCTTCCCAAGTGCATAGTAGCCCTAGGTCACCCACAAGGCTTGCTTCCCAATTGTACTAGCGGCCTCCTGCAAAGGACATTGCACTGCAAGTCTGTCTTTGACAGGCACGGACTACACCGAAAGAAAGATACCTCCTTCACTCAATCGGTTCTTTGGCTTGTCTAGACAATCGCTCGTGTCCAAATCAGCACGAGTAAAAACCCTTCCCAGTGCTCGCACTCTCAATCTCCCAATCCCTCTTTTAAACCTTTGATATTTCACCACTTTTAACTTTGATGAATTTGCTTATAACCTCATGTCAACTTCAAATTCTTTCATTACGAATGATGCTCGTTCCCCCGGACGCCACCATAATCTCCCACTTACTACATTTTAGAGGCGTTACAATCCGAGCAAATAAAATCATTTTAGGAGAAATATCAAAGGGAAAAGTTAAAACAAAATCAATATTCTCAATTCTAGAATCAATTCTAATTCAAGGAATGTTCTAATTCAGGTTTTGTCATGTAAATATCTAAGCCCAAATTTTCCTTTTTAGGAAAATGATCATGATCTTTGGTATCGTCAATGAGATTTGTTACGCCCTCATTAATAGACCTATAGAATCCTAAGAAAGAAGTGTAGAATTAGCTTCATTTATAGGAATGATATCCCTCTTATCAGCACATATCCTAAATTTTTTTGTAGCTATTTAAAAATGATGTATTATATTTCAAACCAGTTATTATGTCAATCCTAACAGCTATCCTATGTACATCATTCTAGGATTTAAGAATGCATAGTCACTTCTCACCTATCCAATCAATACTTTTAGAAAAACCCATGATTCTTCATATATTCCACAAAGTTGAAATTACTAATGTATAATAGGAAAATTTATTATACCAACCAGCAATACATCGACTTCATGCATAAAATTTTTAAACTCATAATTTAAATCTCTTAAATATGACTCTAATGTCACAAACCAACTTGATAGCTTAGATTTAACTAAGGAACCACACTTGGACAAAATTAACATTCCATTTTCTTTCAACATTTTTTTTCATAAACTTCCCATAAATAAAAGATCCACTAATAATCCACAAATAAACATAATGAAATTTAATTTGTGTAGTAGTAACAGAAATATCTACAAAAAAAAAAATCTAAATCCACACATCATTATATCACAATCCAAAAGAAAATAATGTAAAAAGTGACTACAAACACATTATAACATGATAACTATCAGCTACAGTCATCATCCTATAAACAAAGTTTCTCCTGTTTTACATATCAACCTACAACTTCTCTTTTTTTGAATTAATTACAACAGTAAGTGTGACTTAGTGAACAATTATAATCTTAATATGCATTTAATTATTATGTCAATACTATGAATAAATAACCAAAAGAAATGAGTTCAATATTTTGTAAAACTGTAAATTTTTACTTTAAATTTTATTCATTCATGTTTCAAGTTAAGTACGTACCCTTTTCAATCTCTTTAATAGTCATATCAGTGAGTATCGTCATACCTGAATGTATCTTCAAAAATGTACTCGAAGATACCCTAAAAAATAACCTGAATGTACCCCCAAAATCTGCACTCAAAGATACATCTTTATCATTTCTTTTATCGTACACGCGTATATCGCATCCCTTGTCATTACCATTTGGGCGTAACTATGTATGTTTTTACATTTCATTTCCTTTAAATTAATTCCTTTTAAAGACATTGAACAATCATTTTTCATTCTTTCTCATTCATTCTTTTAATTCTTAAGCTTACAACATGCATACAATCATAAAAATAATTGTCTAAAACATTAAAAAGAATTATTTAATAAACTTTAGTTTAATATACATATAAAAAAGATAATTACTCACCTAAAGCCTGGATGCCTTTCTCTTTCCCCCTTCAATATTATTTGATTTAGCGTCTATTCTTCTGCTTTTCATATTTGATGAAGTTAAACTCATTATTAGCAATTAGTAAATAAACAAAATTTTCTATTAAAGTAATTAACATCATCAAACCCTAAATACCTATAAGGTTCAGTAATTTCCTTCCCAAGATTTAATTTCACGCACGAGTCATCTTCCTTCTTCAAACCAAAATCTTCCACTTACAATATTTGATTGAAGTTCATAAACTTTAAATGTTAATATTATAACTTATTTAATTAATTAAATTTATAAATTTATATATTTTAGAACTTAAACTAAATCAAATAACTCACAAACACAAATTTTAATATATATATATATATATATATATATATATATATATATATATATATATATATATATATATATATATATATATATATACACACACACACACACTAAAAGCCCAAGGGCAATTATATTAAAGATAAAAGGGTACAAATAGGTTGTACGAGTGAGCCCAAATAGACACCCAACTCATACGGTACAACACACACAAAAAACTCAAAAAAGAGATGGTACATATAAGATCAATTGGAATGACTCAATTTAGTTCTGTCTCTACCTCTAGTTCTACAAAAAGAACCAGCTAACAAATTGGTGAGGTGCATACCATTGCCCGAAGTAATCAAAATATCACTCATTAGATTATTTAACTCAAGTTGATCTTCATTCTTCTTCTTCTTCCTCCTGGAAGTGTAAACCTGTCATTCCTCATCCGAAGATTGTTGCTCATTCGAATGAGGTGGTAGAGTTGTAGTAGAAGGATTATCAACGGTTGACTCACAATAGGTTCTAGTGTATGTGAAGTATGAGTTGTCACCTCTACACCAGATACTTTCTGAAGATAAGGAGCTGTAAGGTTCTCCTAATTATCAGTTTGAGCACTATCCTTTGTAGGTAAGGATCCTTCAGTACTGTTTTCAATAGGGTTTGAAAGTGTAGGTTGCCCAGCAGAGCTATCCAGCATCACATCAATCGCAGAAACAACAATTGAATCAGACACTAAATCTTGTCCTGTGGTAGTTTTCTCTCCAGTTGGAACAGATATGTCCAGAGCTGTGGGGTTAGACCTATTCTTATTCACTTAATATTTAGATTTCAAATTAAGATGAAGCTTATGACATTTATCAAGTGTATGCCCAAACATCTTACAATGAGAACAATAAAGAGGTTTATATTCCATGACGATTTGTTGTCAATATCCATTATGAGTTGTGTCCAACCAGACTTCAGTAACATCAGGTAAAGTAATATCTCTTTCCATAAGTATTCTGGTCACAAAATGTCTGGTTAGGTTGAAAGTAGATAGATCTAGCTTCATAGGGTCCTCAAGTATGACCCCAATAGAGTAAAGAACCTGATGATTAAAAAAGTGCAGTTTAAGACCAAGTAGACTAAACTATATCGATATAATAGGATATTCATGATTAAGGTCAAAATCAGGAGATCACTTAAGTAACTTCATTGACTTGTCTGCAATGTTAAGATATTTTTTGGAGAAAATCCGAGTGCAATCTTCAGTCACGAATAATTGAATTAACACATGTCTCCCGTCCATGAGCCTCACTTTCCACTTTCTTGCTAGTTTGAGACCATCAAAACTTTTTCTGATAACCTTCCATAGATTGATGCCCCCACTGAAATTTTTCAATAAGAGCGAACTTAAATTTCTCAGTCAGGGTTGAAATTTCTAAGTCAGAGAAAAAAAGTGTTATTTTCCCACTTTTCCTACTTGTCGTCTTAACAAAGGGGCAGTCACATGTATCACAACAATCCATATAGTTGGAGGGGAAGACAACTACCGACTCCATCTGAGGATTACCCACCACGTGGACAAAGGAGGCGATGTCAGGTTCAACCGAAGGAGAGAGCTCCATGAGAGCAGGGAAATCCACCTGCTACAAGATCCCGAGATAATTGCGGCGAGGTGCAAAAGAAACTGAGGTTGTCGGATGTTCGCCTCTGCTTCGCTGCTTCAAGCCCAAGGAAAGGAGGAGCCCGCACCCACACCTAGGAACGCTGAGAGAGAACAACCTTCCAAGAGAGAATGAAGGATTGCACAGCAGACGATGTCGGCATCGGAATTAGAGAACGTAGCGCTACGAAGACGACGGAAGACGAAACAGTCGCGATTAGTTTGAAACCGCGGAAGACGGGCTGCAGTTGGGGCCACGGACAAGCGCAGCTCAACGAAGCTCTACGAAGACGACAAAAGACGAAACAGAGGAGCGAACTCCCCCTACTTCGAGCGTGAAAATGTTGTAACAGAGGCTGGGGTTCGTCGTGAGGCGAAACCCTAACAGAGCCTCCTTGATAAACACCCGAATGCATGTATGAAAATTATATATATATATATATATATATATATATATATATATATATATATATATATATATATATATATATATATATATATATATATATATATATATATATATATATATATAACATTATATTAATTGACTTATTAAAAATTTAGCATTCGGTTGTTTGCCCTATGCGCGCCCAAAGCTTCAGCTCTCTTCCTCCTCTCCTCTACATGAGCACAGCGCCTCTTCTTCCTCTTCCTCGACACTAACACAACGCCAAAGTTTCCTCCTACCTTCTCTACCTTCAGTCACGACTCAACCCAGCATTGCCGCCTCCTTCTTCTTTGCACAGGACCAGCGCAAGAAGTTGCTGCTTTCTCCTTACTTCTCACCTTCGTTCGGCTAGGGCTCGGCATAATACATCACTCATGCGAGCTTTCTCCTTCTTCCTACTCTTCCTTTGCACGTGTGCACAGTATAGAAGTCACTTGACCACCATCCTTCCCTTCAGATTTTTCTTCTCCTTCACCTCTGCGATTTCATTTATCGCCCCTTTGATTCCTTCGTTCGAAAGGGAGCAAGCAGCTCTTAAGTCGTAACCGAAGGGATGCATATCCTTGATGCCCATTCGAATTAATATTATTATTATATTTATTTATTTGTTTGTTTACTTTCAGTTATTACATCTAGCATTTACTCTTTGTAAGAGTTTAATGATAATTTCATTCAAAGATAAAGATAAACAATTTCAAGCATTATACTAGCAAATATTAGAAAATCTTTTGCAGGATATTTTGACTTAAGGGCGGGGAAATATGACAATTTAATAAAAATGCCTACTTGAAGTAGAGTTGATGGTAGCAACAATAACAGATGCTAGGTGGCCAATAGTGCTCAAAGTCAATGGGTGGTGACTACGAGAAGAAACCAACAATGAGTGGTTGATTGAAACTAATTGCAACAGCAAAACCAGTTTGAGACTTCTTTTAATAGTGATAGTATTGCAAGAAAACTGGAGAGGCTATCAAATAAAAGAGTTCTGCCAGAGGATAGAAGAATCATTGATGGTGTAGGTCAATAGAGAAGAAAAGGAAGAACAATTGTTTTTTGCAAAATAAGGCGGGGTAAATACCAATAGTTATATAGTCTCGCAATTTGTGTTGATGGCAAATGAAGCCAAAAAGCATCTAAGGAAAACTGCAGAACAAGTTTGAGGAGATTATGAGAATTGTAGCAAGGAATTAGAATAATGGGTCATTTTGAGAGGATGATCACCAAGTGAGGTAAAACAATTAAGAGAAATAAGTGAGAAGATCCAATATATCGAGTTATCGACATAAGGTCATTGATGCATCAATGAGCAAAAACACAAAGATGCAATCAAGATTACAAGAGGAATTGTGGCAAGAAAGGAAGAAAGCATCATGTGAATCCTAAGAAGAATTATGGTAAACCTAATATAAGTACGGTGTCAATAAATGTGACCTGTCCAGGCAAGCAAACCCAAACCTGACCAAAATAATATAAATTTGAGTTGACATGGTTATTATTTGAGTTAGATTTGGGTCAAAATTATGGGCCAAGTTATATTCAGCTCGGGTTTGAGTTGATAAAAAATTTACACAATTCACATTTCAATTTTAAGATAAACTGGTTGATCCAAAAAAAAAAAAAAAAGCAACAACAAGCATTTATTCCAATAAGTGGAGACGGTTAAATAAATCCTCTTTTCCATTGTATCCTATTGAGATCCAAACAAAAAAAAAAAAATCCCTATAATAAAAGATTCAACAAGTTTGAATAGAGTTTAATTCAAGTTATTTTTACACTTATAATGAATGGATTAGGTTCAAATCAAACATATTCGAGGTGGCTCGAGCCCAATCCCATTAGTTAGAATTGACAGCCCAAAATATTAGGATGCAGTTGCATGCTTCTTAGGTAGAACAAGTGGATTAGAACAAAAGTACACTGAAACGTGTAGAAGATGGATTGTGGGACGTTTGAAAAGAAGAGTAAGACGAGAACAAGCATTGTAATTAAGGTGACCATTATGGGTTTGTGAAAAGTGCTTAATGCAAGGAGAAAGGGAAGGATTTGGCGTGAACCAATTTGCAAAAAAAAAAAAAAAAGAGGACACATAGAGGCTTA
>NEWO01000114.1:1042255-1052492 GCA_003013225.1 Phalaenopsis aphrodite
GTAGGATGAAATATCATTTCGCTCTACCACTGGTGTGCCTTTGTCATCACCGCCCTAAGCCCCAAAACAAAACCAAACTACTTGCGACATTGTTTGATGGTTTCACGTATAGCAAAAGGCTATATATTGACATTTATGTATCAGACATAAGCATCAAAAAACCGAACCAAGAAGCAAAAAAAAAACAAAAGTGGGGTGAGAGAGAGGAGGCACTGATCCCTAAAACACTGAAAAGACGGAGGATGAATCAACCCTGAAAACTCGTAACGAAAAAACCTGAAGAGGTAGGTCTCAAGGTCCTTGAATCAATCCAAAGGGATATCATTTTCTCGCTTTTATTAGAATTAGATCAACCCAAGGAGGGTGTCCTTTCCAAATCCTGTCTCGAACGAATCGAAACGGGCCCGAACTGACACGACGATCACCCACAAATGACATCCCCGATATCGGTGTCTAACCTCCAAAAATATCTTCCATGGGCTCAATTTAATTCAACCAAATTCTCTCCCAAATAGGACTTGAAAATCCTCCAAATTCCATGAATTGAACAAAAGGAAAGTGACCCGGGGAAGACTACCATCGGCACCTCCAAACTCATGCCAAAATTAAGATTTTCCAACTCTCAAATTAATCAATAGCTTCACATACCAAATAAACAAAGAACCTTCCAATAAAGCCACATAAATGCTCACGATCGGGGCCAATAGAGAAGAGGAAGCAACCACCAAGGCTCTCGGCCAAGGCCACCAACATAACAAGGAGCTCACGGCTAAGGCAGGAAACAGGGCCAAAAGAGGTTCACGGCTAAGGCAGGAAACAGGGCCAAAAGAGGCTCATGGCCAAGGCAACCCAAGGCACAAGAAAGGCTCGCGGCCATGGCAATCCAAGGCACAAGAAAGGCTCGCGCAAAGGTGACCCGAATCAATTCCACGAGGATCTTTGATATACATAAGAGAGTACAAAATATAACCATAATTTTGGGATGACAAATTTGATCCATCAACAATCATCCAAGTAATTCAAGCCCAACAAGGACCAAAACAAATTACACAACCCTCAATATGTCTCACGGGTAGGAGTAGGAAACCATCCGGCAGCTCTCGAATAAGGACAACATAACACACCAAGACAAGTTCTCGGGTGAGGGCCTAGAACAAACCAAATCAAGCCCCCCAAGTCACCTCTCGGGTAGGGACAAGTATAAAGCACAAACATAGGCTCTCGGGTATGAGCTAAACCAACAAACTGAGCCCCCAACCAGAGCCAAAGGACAAGCTTCCAAGGCTAATAAATGGAGCTCAAATCATTAGAACAAAACCTCAACTAAAACCAAAGCCAAAGGCCTCAATAAAATCAATATCCCATGCTTCAATAGTGCAAACCGAGTACCAACAAGAACCAAACCGAACCGCAGCTAAGGCTCAAAACCAGGCCACAACAAAGGCTAGAAAACATCCTCATGCCCTCAAAACATCAAAACATAGGGTCACCACGTGTTTCGAATAAAAACAGTTGTAGAACCTTTCTAAATCAAGATAAATTTCTTCATAGCATGCATTCTTAAGCCAAAAAGAATTGTAAGATGCCAAAACCGAGCCTTCCACATGCGTGAAAGACCAAATAAACCCTCCAATGTCTCATGCTAGATAAGAATAAATGAAAAGCTTCATGATACATATCCTAACATGCTTGCAAGAAGAGCTAACATTGTTTCAAAGCCATGTTTCAACCCTCCTAATTGCTTTCACTAGAAACATGCCACAATAAATAGAAACAAGTCATAGCTTCACCACATTAAGCAAGTAATCAAGTCTAACTCCTAGAACATGCTCACATTTCCATTTCTAGATGCTTGAGTAACAAATATTTCAAAAATAAAGGTGTAATATCACGCTAGCATGCTATACCATCCACAGCACCGAGCTCAAAGGCTCGGCAGAGGGAAAACCGAAAAGAAGCAAGACACGGGAGGGGGAAGAAGGTACGGTACATCTTTGTAGCAAAAAACAACACAGAAATTTTAAAAGCACTCCTCAACTTCAATCCTTCCTCTAACAGTAAGAGGAAGCCAACCCAAGCACAAAAAAAAAAAAACTAAAGAAGCAAGTGAGAAAAAAAAATAGTTGAGTTTTCCCTTCCTCCAAGAGATTTTCGGCCCACTGAAATGCTCCAAACAGACCCTAATATAGACCAGATAAAAGAGAATGAATGATTAAGAGATCGTATATGGCTCGAGGGATCGAGAGAGGATGAGATCCTCGCAAAGGATATGATCTGCCGCAGAGAAGATCGAACGCAGAACGTAGAAGATAGGATACGAGGGATGGGAGCCTGCGAGGCTTGTCACGCGTGCGAGAGACGCGCGCGGGAACGAGTATTTCTAATGGCACGAAGAAGGAGCGGGTCAGGCAACCGAACGAGCCAACCCTAAGGCCCACGGGATCAAGACACAGAAGGGGAGGGAGGAGGAGAGAAACAAAATTAGGTTAGGGATTAATATAAGTTATTAATTATAATTATAATAATAATAAGTATTATTTATTATTATAAGTAATGCTTAAATGTGTATTTTCTCCCAGATGTGTCGTCGTAGTGAAACGAACGTCTCCCTTAGGCAAAATTGACGTTCCGGACGCGTTGGCGCGGTCCGTTTTGTCATCCGGAGTCGTTTAGACAACCTCTTCGACAATCGAGACAAAAACGCGTCGCGACCCGAATTACGTCAAAAACTCGGCTCGAGCTCAATCAAATAGGACGACGAAAAGCGCAACAATGTCAGATCAACACGTACAGTCAATCAGAGGGCCAACAGTTCTATAGGGATGCTCCTTGAGCTTCCTCACAGTAGCCCCACCAACTAAATGCTAGAGGTCAAAACTATTATGCGGAACTTCAAGTCGAGCGAAGAAAAGCTCCGAATTTCTAACGGGGAGGGCTCCTTTGCTAGTTTTCTAGGAATAGTGAACATGAAAGTCCTACGGCTAGACCCTAGGCTATTAAGAAGGAGAGACTATGCCTCAACCAAAAGTGAGGTCAACACACTGGCTATGCAGCATGGCTTAACTTGGCCCATCAAAGAAACACTAGAGCCAATACTTCAATTAAATAAAACTATCATAAACAAAAGATGTTACAAATTTAAAGCATACAGAGAATAAGTAACCAACTTTTTAAATGATTGATTTTTTACAGTTCCTAACAGCAAAGACAATAATGAAAAGGACAAAAAGGAATGCAACACTAAGTATAAATGACTAGAGAAGAAGAATTGGCATATCAACCCTATGTTACAGGGTATGACTAGTGCTGATGATAATTATATCTTTTAGTTCAAATCAACTAGGCATGATGGGCTTCCAAAGTGGATACAAATATTTAAAACTGGCATTGAACTCTACTAAATGTAATCAATGATAAATAAACCTGACTTGACCTAGTCTGGTCCAACTCAAAAATTTACTAAACCAAGAATTCAAAGTTCCGGACACTTGTGTTAAAAGTATACAACATGTGAAGCCAAAGATTATCCAGGTGATTCTATGGAAGTAAGATGCCCACTCAAGAAAAAAGGTAACAGCATGTTACATCATTTGGTCAAGAACAAACCTTTTTTGGATTCTTTTATTATCGTACTTAAGCAAATTGCTCCCAGCCTTTCTGGCTTCCTTCTTTCATGCATCCAAAAACATTAAATTCCACAAATTTCACAATGATTCAAACCATTCCCAACTCTATCAAGAGCAATCTATAGTTATATCTTCCTTTCCGACATATTTTAGTGATTAAGTGACAAATGATGGAACCAAATGGTAATTATGAAGCTAGTGGAAGAATGAAAAATATCAAAGCAGCTTGCCTTGAAGGCCAAAATTAATAAAAACAAGAGCCAAATTCCTCTCAAAATCTTCGCAACTACGCAGAAAATGCCTAAAAAGGACGATGGTATTATAAATTAGTTGTTAAGTAATAGTAAAGAATGGAATTGGAATAATGGAGAGTTGAATTGGGACTGGATACAGTCAACTTACCGTATGGCAAATTAAATTTGAAAAATACCAAAAGCATGGTAAACAGCTCCCGAATAGATTTTAAACTATAACATATGGTAAAACAAGTTCACAGCCCTTCCATCTGCATTCTAACTTAAACATTTGAAAGTAATTCAAAATAAAATAAATTGTGTTCATGAAAATGATTTGAAAGTTACCTCAGGGGCCATCCAATATGGTGTTCCAACCACTGAATGTGTATTAAGATCTGCTTCATTTAATTTAGTAGCAACACCAAAATCAGCAAGCTTAACAAGGCCCTACAAACCATTTACCCATTTCCCTTTACCAGTCAGCTAGCAAACAGTGGAAAAAAAAATTATGAAAACGAAATTATAACAATTCATTAAAGTGGTTATGAAAGCAGTTGAAAAATCATATAAAGATGAAGAAGCAAAAAAGAAAATTAGTAACCGTTTTTTCTTTAAAAGCTTGAACAACCACAAGCAAAAAACGTTTAGCAACATCACTCACAACAATGGAAGCTCAAAGTTAACAATGATATTTTATCTTAACCAAATATTTGACGCACAATGGTAGGGGTTCAGAAAAAAGTTATAAAAATTCTTAAAAAAGGTAGGCCTAGAGAAATTGTTAGGTTGCGTCAATTGTGACAGAGGACAAGAATTCAAATCCCAAAAACAGCCTTTTTAAACTGCAAGAAAAAAATTTAAATGCCTACTTGCATGAAAATTGAGATTTAAAACTTAATGGAGAATATGATAGAATTAGACCAGTCATTTTTTAAATCCCAATAAATAACAAGCAAATTCTCATGAACTGCAGCGTATGTTGGAAACAAAGTGCAAAACTTCGATAAAATATTAAGTAATAAAATACTAGAACCTCTTTGGTAGTCAAAATATTTGCACCCTTGATGTCTCGGTGAATAACTCCTTGCTCATGCAAGTAAAACAAACCTTCTAAAACCTGTACATAGGCATCAAGATTGATGAAAAAAGTAATATCTTAAAATGTTTAGAACATAACAGAAAAAGAACATGAACCTGAGATATGTAAACAGCAACCAATGATTCAGGGAAGGGTCCGAACTTGTTTGGCTTAATAATGTTAGCCAGTGAACCATTTTCAACATACCTACAGAGAATATTAAAGGTATTATAGCATCAGGGATCTAAGATCAATAAACATTAAAATGTATCAAAATCACTACAGAGTAGAAGAAAATCATTATTTGATCTTACTCTAGAATGATATGCAGGTGCGTCTTTGTCTTTAATGATCCAAGGTATTTCACAATATTTTTGTGGTTAAGATTCTGTATCACAAGTATGTGGTAACGATAAAAAGAGAAGATAAAATAGCGCATCTAAATTGCACTTGTGTCATAGATGAATTGATCAAATTGCCAAGAGATAAAAATATTTTTTATAAATTTAATGAAATTCAAATACAAATATCAAGGACTAGATTCTGTACAGTGATTAAAGCATCTGGATGAATGAGAAAGATGAAGGATGAACTTTGAAGTGTTATTCCTATTCCCAAAAACTATTCACACATGGACAAAAATTCATAAAGTTATAATGCTTTTATAATAATATTGTTGTGATTTCATGCATTAACAGCCCTTTTTATACCCCTTTAATATTATAATAAACCTTAATCAATTAAAACTTAAAGGGGAAAAACAAAGTGACTATATCAGACCCAAATAGCAAAAGATTTACAAACAATCTCATTAAGATCACAAAATAATCTCATCTAAAATCCAAAACACACCACTTAGTTAAGGGGAAAAAAAGTAAATAAGAAATGGAAACTACTATTAAACTCTTCAAAATCAAGCCCCTCGCAATTCCATAACCTTCATTCTCAAAATATTCAAGAATTTCTTTCGTTTTTATCTACCAAATTAATTGTGAATCTAAAAAGCGATGTGGAACGGTACAAAACATATGATAAAATTCAGTATGTAGTTTGGTTACCAATGGATTAAAAAAAAATCAAATGAAATTCAAGGCTTCATAACAAATGCTAAGCGTAGGTTATAAACTGCAAGTATAGATGTACCTTTAAAAGATCAATTTCTTGCTGGATCATGAGAATTGGCCATCGTAGAAAGATAGAACAAAAAGAAAGCCAGTAAGAAATGTCAGAATCCACAGTTCTAGCAGTTTTATCAGAAACAATTGTAAGATGTAAAAATTAGTCATAGCTATTAAAATGTATTTATAAAGACCTAGTTACACAATAAAAATAAACCAAAACAATCATGTGGTCATTATGCAATCATAAGTAGTTCAAATAAACTAGTAAAACCTTCCAAGCTTCAGGTTACGCTTGTACGTCATATGGTTCAGTTCTTTAAGGGAAAAAGGATCAAAGTATAGAAGTACCATTTTATCACAAAAAAACTTGCATAAACAAACAAGGAGGTTTGAAGCTCAGCAACATTTGAAAACATACAGAAAAATAAAATGGAAAAATCAGTAATGCTATCATCTCGATCCATATATGCACTCTAGAATATTGGCTTGCTTCATAAGCTCTCACAGTTTGAACAGAATCAGATTAAAGACGAGTTTCATAAGTGGATTGGTCAAATAGTCTAAAGAAAACAATGCCTGTAAAAAGTTTCAGACAACATGCAATTATCACCACTTCCGGTACCAACCAGTCTATTTTAGTTGTAAAATCTCCAACATACGTCATTAAAAGAATTGATTGCTATGCTTAGCAAACTCTGTTGGTCCCTGAATCGAATGAATTCTCATTATATTTACTCATAGTTCACTGATGCAAAGTTTATCTACAGCCCTGAAATGAAGTCCAGGTTCTGGATAAAACTGTTTTAAGATCATACAAGTGGTAAAACATATAAAAAAACAACACAACCCTTGAAAGCAAAATTGTGAAAACTGGACCGGCTATCGAAACCGAAGGAGAGATTCAACGTCCAAGGTTCAAAGGCTGAACCAATAATGTAAACATATGATCAATATGACAATAAAACAAATAGAACTTGAACATCAGTAAAATATTTAATAAATATAAATTTAAAATTTGATATAAAATTGCCAAAATGTGATTGTATATGTATTATAAATAAATAAACATATATTTATAAATATTAAATATATTTAAAAATTAAAAAAAACAAATATAATAGATATATAAATATAAGACACATATATAGCACACAATTCTTATGTATTTACATATCTCACATATAAACTTTCATATTTACACACATTTCATATTTACACACATGACAGTCAAATCTTTAATATCACATAAAAAATAGTAATATTTCTACTTTTTAAAAGTGAATAAACCTTTTCATGCATAGCTTTAAATTACTAAAGTGCTATGTATGTAAATATGAAAGTTTAGGTGAGAAATATGTAAATACATAAGAATTGTTCGATAGGTATGTTGATTTCGCAAAAAAATTATTGGGGAAATATAATTTATACTAATAGTATAATTTATAAGAATTAAATTTTTAAAGTATTATAATAGAAATATATATATATATATATATTAAAATTTTATTATAATATTCCTACATTATGTAGCCTATTTAATATTCCAAAGCCCATATCTAAACGCCCAACTCATATCTACGCACTCACTTTATTTTTTTTGTCTCACATCATGGAAGAAACTTATGTTTTAGATTCGAGTTATGTTAAGAAAAGCAGAGGAAAACCTAAAAAGAATTGGGCATATTGTATAAAAATGATCTTAATTTATTATAATTGAATAAAAATATGACACTCAATAGGACGTAATGGAGAAAAAAGATTCATATAGCTGCTTAGAGGAATAAAGGTTTGTTGTTGTTGTTATCATGGAACAAAAATAACATTTCACTATATAGTAAAAAATAATGATATTGTTTGAGGTCCTAAGTCACCTAAATGAGGGATGGGCACGCTATGGATTAGCTTGATTAAACTCATATTAATTAAATTTAAGATTTCCAATATCATAATTGTAAGTTTAACTTAATATAACATATAGAAATAAATTTTACCTAAAAAATTTTAACCATTTAATTAAGAATTAATGATGATTAAAAAAAGTAATTTAGACCAACTGATTCCATTAAATCCAGAACAGTTTACCGGTTTTGTTAGTTTAACCGATGGTTCACACCGATTTTTATCGATGTAAAAGCCATTCTGAAGGCTACTCAGACTGACCGCATGCCCAATTCACGGTCGAACTGACAATTTTTAAAGCATTGCTTGAAAGTGCTATAGTTTGACTAATGAAACTACAATTGCTTAAGAGTTTTTCTCTCAAAAACAATTTGACAATTTGTTAATTCTGTAGAGATGCTTTTTTTTACCTTCTAGACTTAATGGAACAGTTCAAATGCGCTACTTTCAACCTTTCTCAAATGGAGGAATGAAGAGGACATGAAGTAAAAAAAAGTAAATTTAGTGAATTGAGAAATTGGAAGAAAAATGAGGTGATTGGTACCCCAAGTAATAGAGAAATATGGCCTCTCATATTGTAAAAAGGTTTCAAATAAAGGATCAAGTAGTGCATTGTAATGCATAGAACAAAAAGAATAAAAAAATAAGCATGCCCAATGCATGGGGCTCCCACCAACGTGAGTTTAGGAAGAGATCAATGTGTGTGGGCTTAACCTTGCATCAAGTGAAAGGTTGTTGTATGACACAAACCTAAAACCTCATGACATAAGTAATAAAAAATCTTATGTAATCAAATAGAACAACACAATATCAGGACCATTGATTGCATCCAATACACAAGCCACTAATTACCTCAGAGTATAATTGATAGCCATAGGTCATGCAAAAGAAAATAAGAGCGTGTGTTTAAGAAGATTGTATTTTTAATTCAAAAGTTTGATAAGTTTATTTTTAGTAGCTTTTCCTATAGATTAAATGTGTTTACTTAGTCTCACCGAAGTATGATTGATGACATTACTGCCCTCGCTTTAGTTTTGGTTTCAAAGACAAATTCAAGCCTTACAATAACCTTGCATGCATGTTTACTAGGTAATATCTCTCATGCTTCTTGTCTTTCTTCTAAATGAATGGATGGGAATATTTTAGCCATCCTATGATATGGTGATCTTTATTTTGTCTCACATACAACCAGATATATCTTCCTAATTACATAAAGAACTTCGAAGAAACAACTGATTAATATCTCTAGATGGTAGTTCTGTGAAAATGGTAAGTAGCTGAACTTTATTAGAAGTATATGCATGGCCACAAGAAATAAGATGTTAAAAAAAAAAAGAAAGAAAAGATGAAGGAAAAACTTTTTTATTTACAATAAGGAGAAAATTAACAAGTGAATTACTGATAACATAGTAAATGATGTTGTACACTACATAGTGCTCTTCGTTTAACTAATAACTTAATCAGATTAAAGTTTCTTTTGGAAGTGCCAGTTTGTCTTCCTCAAAGTCCCATATCTCATAAGCAGAATGAAGAAGTTCTATGAAGCAGAGAATCAGTATAACCATAGCATCTTAATCTTTGTCTAATCAGCCTCATTCAAATAAATTAAGAAAAAACATCAATTTGGCTCCAGTATCCATAAACAGCAATAAAAGCACTACAGCTAAAATGATTGAAGTCAGCAAGCAGTAGGACCATTTAAATGCTATGAATATTTTATGCATTGCTTCGAGGATGGCATATTAGGGGGTTTGCAATCAGTCAATATGGATGGATCGGTTGATAAATAAACCAAAACAAGTGAAACCAAAATCCGAAATCCAAAAAATCAAACAGCTTAAACTTTTACTAAAATCAATCCACGAAATAAGAAATAGTTTGTTTAACTAGTTCAGTTTTGAGCAAATCAAAATTTAGCAATATGCCTAAAGCTATTAAAAAATCAAGGTTCTATTTCAAAATTAAAAAAAGCATCTCTCTTTTATTTCTTGCTATATATTCAAAATTAAATATTTCAAATTTACTGACAATAAGCATGTTATATGCTCAATTTATTTTATTTCCAAATGAATTTAATTTCATAATCTCAATACAATTCAACTTCTCCACTTATTTGATTTATAATGATGAACAAAATCGATTAGAAAAAAAAAATCAAATATTTAAATTTTTGTAACAAAAAATGAATCATTATTTCAAAACCAAACCAAATCTACTAATTTAGCGCAGTTTGGTTTGGTTTTTCAGATTTGACCAAACAATGCCGCCAACCCCTCC
>NEWO01000114.1:1056191-1074711 GCA_003013225.1 Phalaenopsis aphrodite
ATGAATTTTAAAAATCAGTTTAAAGTTCATTTGAATTTCATTTTCTTGGCAAATTTAAACATAATGATTTTACAATATTGATTCAATGGTAACAATAACAACTTGATTTGAGTCTAAAATACTTAACCTAAATGCCTATAAGCACAATAGATACTTTGTAAAGATCATTTGATAATTCAAATGTTCTTTAACATTTGCATCTATAATCAAAACAAAAACTTGAACGAATTCAATGAGTTCACTATTACCCAATTTTGAGTTCATTATAGCATAAAATCAATTCATTTTACCTAATTAAACTTATGGATTTGTGGTAGAAATAATTTTTTATTTTCTCCAAAATTATATAGATATACCATATTTTTTTTGTATATTCTAAAAAGAAATTTTAGCATAGAGAATTCTTAAGCTTAAAAGTTATCATAGTTTTGTTTGTCACCTCCCAATTTTAGTTGTTTACCAACATTATGGTCTAATTTACTGCTAGCATCTACAATATTAATAGTTAAATTTATCAATGCTTAGGTCTTACTAACTAAGTGGTTGTCTTATGCTATGCTAAGTTGGTAATGTTTAATTTGAGTTATTTAAACTTGAACAGGGCAATACATTTTGCTTGGTCTTCTACTTCTCTTAAAAATGATATAAACTCATTCCACTGTTCCAAATTTTGATTTTATTTATTGCTCACCCATACGTTTAACTTGGCAGAAAACCATACCTTAGCCCCTTGCTCGAGTTTATTAAGACATGACTATGGAAGAGTTATAAAACTCTACTGAACTTAAAAAAGAATGTGATAGAACACCATTGATCATTCAATTCTTTAGCCTCTATTGGTCTTATGACAGAACTTATCTTACCTTAAACTTAATTGGTCCTGATGGGCTTAAATTAGATTTATAAGTGCTTAGTTCCTTCTGCATTAAGAGTAACCATGGGTAACTTCAACTTGACATGTAGACCTAAATTTGATATGTGGTCAACATAGCTCCAATACCCCTTGAACTTTAATTCATTCTATAATTAAAAATGAAGTAATTCAATAATTTGTTCAAACTTCTTCCACATAATTTTAATCATCAAATCATATATGAGTTGATTTTGATTGACCATTATATTAGGCTCCCCATCCAAATGATGTAATAACCCAATTAAACCTAATTGGTCAATAAAAAACTAGACAATATAACTATTTTTTTTTTATCTCAACCAACCTTTTAATAGCTCATAAAGGTTATGCAGGACTGAGTATAGTCAAATAAACCATTAGTGTAGCTATATAAGACTCTATGACCAAATTTAGCTCAAATAAAGCTATTTGAACATATAGCACCAATGCTATCAAACTAATTAACTTGATTAAACCTATAGCTTTAAACAAAATTCAAGAAACTTAATTTGACATGAATCTCGATGCATTTTGAATGGTCACTTTAAAGATCAAATTAAAGATCATTTGAGATCAAATTTTAACAGATTTAAAGTCAAACTTAACATTTTGATAATGCAAATCTAACAACATATACAAAAATTCTATTCGCGTTCAAATAAGTCATGATTAAGAACGTGAAGTATAATTAAAAGTTTTTTAGCATTAATTAAAAGATCAAATTATCTCTGAATTTGCATACTTATATTCAAATCAAGTGTTTAAAGGAGAGAAATTTAACATGTTAAATGTTATTTGATTCTGATATCTTTAAGATACATAAATGCTTAAATAATAATGTATGATTGAAATAATCAACATGAAATATCTAACAAAGTGTTTTGGGAATTATGCTAAATTTATCAAAATATCATTCTAAAAATTTTTAAATAGATCCACATTTTTCAAATATAAGAGAGGAGAGAGCTCAGAACTAAATCAACACCCTAGAAGAGAGCTAGAAGACAACGACCATCAACAATCATCAATAACTAGCAGTGACTATTATAGTTGTTGTAGCCTAGCTTTGATAGTTGCAGCTCAACCACAATTGTCGTAGCCTAACTACGCTCTTGTAGCCCAACACCAATTATTATACCCCAAATACACCTATTGCAACCCAACAACAGTTGTTATTTCCTAGTTATTGTCCACAATCTATAATTTTCTAACCAATATCCCCTAATTAGTGCAGTCATTCTATACTATTTATTGCAACAACAGAGGGACAAACAAGTATCATAATATAATCTTCTCTAATTGAATATAAGAATAAAACTCTTTAGTTTTCATTACACAATGTCTTATTTAAATTGGTTGAAGTTTTATGATTCCTTCTTCTTTTTTGGTTTTCTTCATAAAAGTATTCTCATCTTCTATCATTTACATCTCTGAGCGTGTGTTAGATATTTCTACTAAGTTATGACCAATTATTTCTATGTTATTGAGAATGGTATAGCACATAAATTATATATATATTATTTGCAGTAATTTTGTTAAAAGAATTATTTTTGAATTGTTTTAATTAAAAAATAAAACTTAATTTTCTATTTAGCGGACAAAGGCAAAGACAATGGACACCACTGTTTTAATTTTATAATTTATGCTTCGGCTGACGGCATTCTACGTAAAGCTTAAGCTTTGCTGCCTTGCATAAATGTCACTATTGGATTTCAGTGACATGTGTAAGCATGTTGTTCAGACTATCATTTTAAAACCGACGGAAAGGTTGACTGATGAGCCTTTTTCGGCCGGTTTTTTATTTGAGTTGCACTTTTTAAATGTGTTCAATGATACATGAGTATGAGAGGTATATTAAATATATATTA
Organism: Phalaenopsis aphrodite; assembly: GCA_003013225.1. Classification (NCBI taxonomy): domain Eukaryota; kingdom Viridiplantae; phylum Streptophyta; class Magnoliopsida; order Asparagales; family Orchidaceae; genus Phalaenopsis; species Phalaenopsis aphrodite. The sequence goes on from NEWO01000114.1 coordinate 1,058,952, forward strand.
AGTTCTGACAATGAGGTTTTAATGAAAATAAGTATTTTTTTTAATAAAATGCGTTATGGTATAAAAAAGTTTATTTATATTTGATATATACATCATTAACAAATTTGTAATTTGATGTGAATTTCGAGGCGATCATGGATCTCGAAATATTTTTTGAATAAGAAACATCTAAATTCCAATTAAAAATCATCATAAACATTGATTTTAGGAAACTTACAATCGAATTGATTTGATCGATTAGACGGACACGATGACACCAAAGTTGATATAATTCAAATCAAATTAAGAGCATATCAACTCATTAAGTCATTTTGCAAAAGTTTCTAGTGGGCACTTGGAAGATAAAATGGATTCAAAATCAGACGAGTTTATGGTGAAATCGAGTGTCTTGTAAGATGAATCCAACGAGCTTAAAATTAGTCAATTTTGATATTGTTAAGACACTCAAATATTTATAAAATGTTGTCTGATGAAGATAATCTTTCTAAGCCATCTGATGAAGTGGTCTAGATTTTTTCCGTGAATCTCATTATTTTGAGACTACAAGAAGAACCTGCCTACCATTGTTTTTTGCAAAGCATTCTAAACAATAGGTTATCAATGTCTCTCAAAGTGGAGAGAGCCACTAGTGTGGTTTTAGAAGGGACTCTTCCAAATAGTGTCGCGGAGCATAATAATCTTTTTTATGCAGTGGCTTTATGCTCTCTCTCTTTCATATCCGAAAGAGAGGGTTTCTTGTTCGTTGAACCCGAACACCAATCTATTCAGATCCTATCTGGATAAGAGCCTTCTCTTAAATGTCAAGAGAACTTACTTCCTCTGAGAAAAATATTTAAACTTTCTTATTTCTTGAAATAAATTCTTTCAACGCCTTAGTTCTGCTGGGTGTAATTCAAGTAAATGACTATAGACCGCCCATCTACTTGGCTTCCAACATGATCAACTCTCTCCCTTTTTCTCTCATTCAACCCTCAAATAACAAAGAAGAAGGAATTAAGGAAGATGAGGGCTTCAACCCAGAGTTATACTTGAATAGCGCACCATGGGTGCTTATTTTTCTCCACACTTTTGGGTTGGAGGGTGAATAGGTTCACTCGTTATGTTCTTCGGTTATGGAGGCAAGAGAGGGTTTTAATGCTAACGTGTGGAAATAGGTGCACCGACAACTAACATTTTTCCAAATTTCACATTGAAAAACCGGTTGCGATATAAAAATGCGTCGATGGGTCATATATCTCTAATTAATCCTTTATTAAGGACTTTTGGTTTATGTATGGTAATTGTGCGAGAGCATGCAATAAAATTTTGATTTATAATTATGATATCTCAGTTGACCTTTTTAATTAGCGAGTTATAAATTTGTCTTATTGTCTTTTCAAGTAGACGAAATTTGAGTTTCCCAAGCATAGCTTTTCAGTGTTTTCTTTTGAACGTTAAAGTCGATTTTGTTTCGAGAATTTTGTAATGGCTGATTGGTTGAATGCATCTATTCTTGTTCTTGGCGACCTTCACATGATCGAGTGGCGACACTTTATGGAGATTTTTATCACCTTGTTTTCTTTCTATTCGATTATCTATTCGTGTCCAGTCATATTCTACTTTTGTACAACCGTAGATTCAAAATGGATCTTTTATAAACATCTTACTGTGCCTGGTCAGATGTCAAATACTATTTTTTGATTAGATGAGTAAGTGCCCCGTCTATCATTCTTCTTCTTGAAAAAGGATGCACACACACGCCCCACGCGCATGTGCACACACGCACGCGTATATACATATATATAGCGCCGCATTATTATTTGAAGCACGAGGGGTGGTCGGGGCTCGTATCATAGACTCCGACCATTCCTTTGAAATATATATAGAATAAGAAATATTTTTTCTCTTTAATCTTATTAAAAAGAGAATTATATTTATTTAAAAAATTAGATAAGTCATAGTTGGTCACTTATGCGGTAATTGTGAGCTTTGATGACATCCATAGGTCGCAGAGACTGAGGCCAGGTTCTGCACGAGTTGTGAACCAAATAGGTCATAGTTAGTTACATAGGTTTTAATGATGAGTTGTGATGACGTTCGTAGGTCGCAAGAGTCTGAGTCGCAAGATGCAAGAGTTGCGGACCACATAGGTTGTAGTTCATTATATAGACCACAATGGTAAGCTAAAAGGAAAGAGCTTTAGGAGTCCAGAGAAAGTCATTCTTCGAGGTGCATTATTACATCATCTTTGGGAGACATCGTTGCATATCGACTTCAGTAGGTGTGGTTGTTGTTCCGCCTTCAGTAGGCATCGTTATGTGAGGTGCGTTATTGTTCCGCCTTCAGTAGGCATCGTTACATCGTACTTGTGATGCTTTGTTACACCATCTTCGGGAGACATCAATAAACCATATGTGGGGCGCTTTGTCACACCTTAATTGAGCGTGTCATTGTGTCGTCTTTAGGAGGCGTCATCGCATTGTATGTGGGGTGTGTTATTGCATCATAATTAGGGTGTGTCGTTGCACCGTATTCGAGGTGTGTTGCTACGCAATGTACTTGATGATGTATTACTCCACCGGGTGCTTCACTATTCCATAATGTATGCTGAGATTCTGCAAAGCTTGTTGTGACCCTACAAGGGACTTCACTGCGAGGAGCAACCAGTGGCCAATAGACAAAAGTTGAAGTTGGCCGGAGTTGGTGACCGAAGCAAGCCAGAGATAGCAGCAGCTGTTAGAGGCAACAACGACTACAGTTGTCAAAGGCGGCGACAAAGATTGTTAGAGAAGGTGGCAACAACCGGCGGAGGAGGCGACAGTGGCTGCCGGAGGAGGAGGCATCAACTAAAGTTAGCCTGAGTTTGCGGCGGTGGTGGCAACCTGAGTGGGAAGTATTCGCTGGATCTCCAGTGATAATCAATATTAAATTTCAGCCCCTACTTCAAGCTTTTATTTTTTTCTATCTCCAGGTCTAGGTTCCCTTTGAGGATGGGGGTATGACTATTTATAGAATTCAAATTACAAATAAATAAAAAATCCAAATCACTTCATCGAACAATTAGAAGAGATTCCCTCAATTGAATGACATCCGATAAACCTTTAAGTGGCTTAATAATATCAAAATTGAGTGATATTATTCTTGTTTAATTCATATCGTCGAAACATTCAATTTGACTGTAAACATATCAAATTATAAATTTATTTGACATTCCAACTATGCACTAAAAATTTCTAAAAGTGGTTTGTCACCTTGATCTAGGCTTAATTTGACGAATTGAACAAATTTTAGCATCGTTGGGCCGACCCTATCAAGTTGATCAATTTGATTGTAAGTTTTGTTGAATTAAAATTCTAGATAAAATTTAATCAAAATTTAAACATCTCTTGCTGAAAAAAAAAAACCCTTAAAATTCATATCATGCCTCGAGAGTTATATCAGATGATGAAAACATGTTGATAACATATCAATTATCAAACAAAGTTGTTTTACTGTGCAATAGACAGACAACTACAAGAGCTCAATTTATCTTCACACAAACTTCTAAAACATGTCTGAAATCTAATATATAGTTGTTTCTTTTAGACTAATTTCAACCATAATTGAAACGAAATCATTCAAATTTAAACCTATAGCTGATAGTCCACTGTTGGACATTTCCATAGAATACATACATACATTATAATTTACAATATGAATTATGCAACATAGCAGGAGTAGACCATAGTTTTTCCATCTTTGGAGAGATCGTTTAGGTTTGCAATATAAAGTCAGAAACTTGTGTCAGATCAGAAGTGCCACACATTCCAATTTTTTTGATTTTTGATCTGATTTTTCTTTTAAATAATCATTTTAAAAACTTCAACAGCAAAGAAGTTTATAAACCTACATTCCTCCACAAACTTAGCATGATGTTGATGAAAATTCTACATTTCAAAAGTGTAAATAAGAAGAAAAAACACACACAAATTACAAAATTAAGCAAATCATGAAAGCTCAGAGCTATGCATTTCTCCCCATTCATTGCAGTTTGTATTAGCAAATGCGGCTATATGCAATGTAAATTAACATCGACTTAATGAAATTATTTCTTGTATAACCTGCTGCACAAGTAAACTTTAATAATAATAATAATAATAATAATGAAACGCGCAATAAAAAAAAATAAAGTTCTTGTTTACTATCATTTCTAGCTAAGCAGCGTCCAGAAAATTTGAGCTGCAGTAAATGAGAAAGAGGAAAGGTCTAGTTCTTGCAATTAACCTTTTTTGACGCCTAAAAATAGATGTTCATCGGCATTTGTCTAAGACTTTCTGAAACTTCTTTGGAACTGAGTAGTTTCAGTTTCTGCAAAGCATAGAAAATGGCGGCAGATTGAGGCTGTTGAGTATATATCATATGCATGCTCACAGTAGCACAAGTTAGCTTAAATTTTCCATTTCTAAACAAAAAAAGTTGATATTCAATTTATGTTAAATTTGAATTTAGGTTAATTAAGGGCTCACAATAGTTATTTAGCATTGAGGATCTAAGATGAGATTATAATTCACGTAAAAACTGGGCTCACATGGAGAGTTCATGTTATGTTTAGAAAATAATTAAAAAAGGAAGATTTACATAAACAACACTTAATTCCTTTTTTTTAAAGAGAATCCCATAGGAAATTTTATTTCATAAAAATAAAATAATTACAAATGTGTGGCCAATAGTTCTACTAAAAACCCCCCACAAACAACTTACTCAAAAAACAAATAAAAACTTAAGAACCGTTAGCCACGAATACAACTCACGCAAAAAAAACATATTATAAAAAAATATAAGTATGAATATAAAGAATATTTAAACAATCCCCTTTAATCAACCAAGAAAGCTTCAAAGGAACAATGAAAAAAAAAATTAAACTCTTGAGAATTCAAACCTCTTTTCGCAGTCCAATTAACACACTGATTACCTTTGCGATGAATAAACATCACTTAATTCCTATTTATTTACATATCTAATGCCTAAATTTCAATTTTCACATACACACCGCCTTATCTATGCATAAAAAAAAAAGTTAAAATAATTGTATTTTGATATGATATGAGAGATTCGGGTGGCGGAAAGGTAAAAATGAAAGCTTAGGTGTTAGATATGTAAATACATAAGAATTGAGTGATATTTATGTAAATGCCCCTTCATAAAACAAAGAGTTTTATGTTAAAATTAAAAAAAAAAACTGTCCTAGCGTGTAGAAATTAGAGGGAAAACGGACAAGAAAACAAAAAATAAAAGAAAAAAAATCCTAATAATTCAAGTGGCCAAACTTTTTTTTTTTTCAATGGGATCTTCTGTTATTTTATGTAGGAGAAAAGTATCAAAATGGTCTCCTAATTCTCTGCAAGGACATTTAATTACAAAATTTATATAAGTGTCGATTTTGTGTGTGTTTGTTTCGGCTTTTAAAACCAGCTTTTCCGCCAAACTGTGTTTCCATTTCGTTTGGTTCAAGCATTTCATCAATTCGGTCCGAAATGCGGTTCAAAGTACTGTAGAATTACGAATGCGGATTCAAACCTGTGTTCCGTGTTTGCGCATAAAAAACCAACGCAACTCGAGTTTCGTTACGCTGTTCTGTCTCACCCTGAGCTTCATTTCTCTCGCGTGCCCTAGGCATTCCAGCAGGTCATCTCGCCTTCTTCTGACGCCACCAATGCACAACAATCTTCATTTATTTTTGATGTAACAAAAATACTTGAACATATACCCAAAGTTTTTGAAGATATGCTCTTATATCAGTACTCATCGAAGCTAATTGAAGATCCGATGAAGAAGAATGTTTTAACGTCTATGGCACCTGAAAGAAGGGTTTATTATTTACGCTTCTTCTATAAAAATCACAACGTTTGATTACTACTGTCTATTTGTGTTCTGTGTGAAGTGCACCTAGCATTTCTATGTAATAACTGCTTAGGATATTTTGCTTTTTTTTGCTGCTGAACAATTGCTCTTATTCTATTTTCATATTATGATCTATTTTTAAGAGAACTATTATTATTGATGCTAGCAAATGGATAGGTGATCTAATCTGATTTAAGTAGTTGTAATATTTTACTGTCTATTATTTTTCCAGCTATGAATTGCACTGAGATATTACATAATTATTACAACAGTTGTATGGGTACTCACTACGTACTATGAATCATCCATCTCTCGCATGTCATGTATGACGTCAACATTTATTAGGGACAAATGGGTCAAAGAACTTCTTGGGATCCTGTATGTATTATGATGCATTTATTTTAAAAGAGATGGGTGTTCAATTCATCTCAACTATTTACTTGTTATTTGAATTTTTTTGTGTGGGCATTCAACCCACATAGTGATTGATAAAATTAAAGTTTTTTGATGCATTGTTTTCTAAGGCCGTATGAACTTCTTGGATGCTTTATATAAATTGCTTTCCAAGTTATTTTGGATTTGCTAATTTGTTCAGATTTCTATTGATCTTTCCCTTTCGGTCGAGTTGTCGGTTGAGCTATGATGTTCTCTATTCATTGCATTAAAATCCAACCATACTTGTAAATGTTTTTTGTGCTAAAACATTTATAGTATTTGAAAGTTATATTAATGTTTTTTTATCAAGTACTGAGCTCAATTTATTTTTCTTTTTGAGTTTCTTCTTGTGCTTCTTTATTATTGTTGCCATGTTTTCGATTGTGTCTTGTTTTTTGATTTTTTGGTGGTTATGTTGGATTTTTTTATTATATTTGTTTGTTGGTTTCTGTTTTGAGTTTCTTCGGTTATAATGAGTCATTTGACCCAAGAGGGGATCTTTTGGATGGTCATCTTTATATGCATTTATGCATATACAAATTTAGTGTTAAAGGTTTCTGGCAACCAAGATCCCCTGCATTATGGGTATACTGTTTTTCTTGTACATGCAATGAAATTCATTATTTTTTGGCTAATCATTATCGTATAGGATTGTACTATCGAAAATGAGCTCAAACAATTCAACAAGCGCTAATGGGACTAAATATCATCGATTTTCTGTGATTGCAATCTATTATGTAATATTTTCATCGCTCAAGAAGGAGACAATGCAATACAAAAATTTTAAAGATTTTCAAAGAATTTAACAAATAGAGATTGCAAATTTTTCCAGTGGGTTGATGAACCGAGAGATGCACTATAGGAGCGAGCTGACGAAAAGATATATGTTGTTGATAATAGGGTGAAAAATGATGTTAGAGACTTGAAGTTTCTTGTGAAGACTTTACTTCTTTTCAATTTTGTGATTGTAGCATTGCTTTTATAGTTGTTAGCGTCGTATATGTTTTAATTATGTACATGTATTCTAGAGAACAAACTAGACTGCATTAGGTTTTTATTTTATAAGCAAACTAGTTTTTTTCAACCATTTGATCTATCACAATTTCTTGTGATTGTGTTGCTCTTAGAAGACATAATTTGATGATTTCTTATGATTCAGTTAATGTACATCTTTATTTGCTCTACTATGTTGTTGTGAGTTAAAATAACTGATAAATTATTAGTAGATTTAATTCGCAGGAAGCACTTTCAGAAAAGTATTTTCCAAATAGTTTAAATTGAACTGTGTTTATATACTTACGGCATTACAGTCATTATATCACCATGCAACACTATCAGAACTGTGTTTTTCAAACAAACTAACTGCTTCTGAAACACCAGCTTCTAACCAACAAATTTTCAACAACAACTTCTGAAACCAACTTTTCTACAACCACAATCAAAACAAACACACCCTTAGTCCCCAGGGTCTTTTAATATGGGTTAAAATAATTCCCAATGAGGACTATTTTATTCCCGATTAAAGGAGTCTAAAGATTAATTCAATAATTTTATAAATTTTGGGACATGTAGATATTCAAGGAACTATTTTAATACTTCACTCTTTTATCTTGCTTTATGTCAATTTAAAGAAGCATTGGAACTTTAAACACTTGAGACATCATTTTTTCCATAAGAAACTTCAATATTAAAGCGTTTTATGGATAAAGCATAGGTCCAATAAATATTTTTTAACAAAAGGATTAGCTAAATTTGCTCACCGTGATAAACTGCGGAGGATCATCTAAACTAGAAGATCCAAGGATAACTTCTCTCCTTAGTTTACCCGTGAGCTTGTGAGCCATTCGTAACTGCAAGAAAATAAAAATAAAAGAAAATTGAAGAATATGATTAAGATCATAACAAGCAAGATAAAGTTTTAAGCAAGAACTTGTTTACCTCTGATCTAGCAGCACCACCAATCATGAAAATAAAAATCCTTGGGCCCATTCTCTTAAACTCGGAAGTCGAATGCCTCAATGCAGAATCACTACAAAAAAAAAAAAAACAAATTATAAGAAATTTATAAATATCACGCATACATAGAAAAGTAGGAATTCCCATTAAAAAGGTTAAACTGATAATGTTCCTCAGGGATAGTGGTTTGTTCCTCTACTTTTAAATAAATAAAGGCCGTCACATGTTGTTATAGTTTGAAGACATAATGCAAATATCATGGTCGTATATTGTTTAAAGAGACACTTCCACAATATAATTCCCCACAAAAAAAACCTGCAAAAAAGTTTATAGGCAATATCCAAAGCTGGTTTGATTAAGTTTCTGACAAACTTTAGACTCGTCTACATAGACAAATTTACAACTACTTGAGACATCTAGGAGGAAGGTACCAAAACAGACCCCAGACTACTTACAGAGGGCCATTTGAGTTTTAGAATCTATAAAAATGTCAAATTAGTCAGATTTTCTTAATAGAGAGTGTGATACGAACTGAGACGATTTTTCACATAAATTAAGTCAAAACAAAATATTTTATTTTAAGAACCCAAACAACACGGTTTGGATAAATAAACTATAAGCACCTAAAATGCAATAGGAAGACGATCTCTCTCAAACCCTAACCCTAAGACTCAAGACAATAATCTTATCATGCATAACCCTATCCCTAAACATATTAACCCTATTTATATCAAATAATAATAAATAACAAAAGAATAAATTGCCCATAGGGATCGATGTAACATTACTCCTCACCCAAAAAAGCACATTATCATCAAGGTGGGAAAAAATGAAATTGTTGCCGGATCAAGTTGTATGACTCCCACTCATTAAATGATTCTAGCTCTCATCATTAGCACTTGATTTAAATAGGAGATGGGTTGTTGATACTGCAAGAGGACTGAGCTTAATCCATACTTGAAGCATCTGCCTCTACAATCAAAAGTTGGATGAAATCCAATAACGCCCACACTGGCATACTCCTCACAACCTTTAATTTCTCAAAAGTTTGGGATGCCACCTTCTCCCCCTGAAAATTATCCTTCTTCAGTTTCTCAATCAATGACCACACAATCAAATTACAACACATCACAAACTTCTGGTAGTATCCTGCAAGTTCTAGAAATCCTTTCAATACCTCAAGATCTTAGATAATGGCCACTCCAATATTTTTGTCACCTTCAATAGATCCACTCTGAAGATGAAACTATTTTTGTCACTTTCAATACCTTCAAGATCTTAGTCCGACATAACTCTAATACCTTCTACCTTCAAATTACCATCCGCCCACAACAATTCCAGCCGACTTCTCATTGTATGATGACGCTATATCAAGATGGGAGTCGATCACATTGAATCTGGTGAACGACAAACAGTTCCAAGATAATGAGGCTAAAGTCTTATTTATTGAAAATCTTCTGAGAGAAATCGAAACGAAGGTCTGGATCCAGTGGAGGATGACATTTGAAGAAGAATACGAGGCACTTGTCAATATTGTGGATAATCCACAAAATGTCATCTCTCAAATACAAAGAATTATTCTAATGGAAGATCCATATCAGGGCTCAACAGAAGAGCAAAACAGAGCTTATCTGGACATTGAACGACTATCTTGTAATGAAATCAAAAATATGTTTGAATTCCTGAACGACTACAAAGTGCTCGTTGCAAAATCCGGAAGGATGTTCATAAGTCCAGAATTATCTGATAAATTCTTTCGGAAGATGCCCCCAATTTTGGGGAATGAAATAGAAGAAGCATTCAAAGCCAAATATCTAGGTAACACCATTGGTGTTCTTCCTAGAATTCATTTTACTTACCAATATTTGGCTGATTTATGTAAAAATGCTGCGGTTCAGAGAGGTATCAAAGACCTGTCCATTTGCAAAAGAATCCCAGTCCCCAGTTATTACAATAACCAAAAGAAATATGGCCTAAGAAGATCCAAGAACTGCAAGGGTAAACCATACGACACACACGTTCGAGTAATGACCGCGACTTTATATATATGCTTAAAAATATAAGTATTTAATACTGCTGCGAAAAGATTTACTTCCTCAGCAACTGCACCAAATCCTTAATAACAGTTATAGATTCAATAAACATGGACGAAATAAATATTCAATAATTGTAAAGACACACTTATCAACGCAAGTATACATATCGCTCAAGTAATATAGGACTCTAATGGAGTCTTAGATATCGATCCCACAGGGAATAAGTTTAGAACTACGAACTAAAATTTTAGAAAAACAATACTTTAATCACAACAACGAAGTTCAATTTGCTTATCTGTCACTAATAGACAATTGAAATAATTACGTAATTTTAATAACTATTAAATAACCAATGATACTAATGAAGGTTTAAATGTGATATTCAATATATACAAGAAAACATTCTTCTCCTTGTCAAGAAATTATAATGAATGGATAAAGTGAATCAGTTCAAATTATATTGTGTCAAATAGGAGCATACCTATTCTTTACCCTTTGGTCCAGACATAAAGAACATTGACTAATCCTACGCTTGTTTACTGAATCTGCGGCTAGGCTGGGAGGATACCGGCTCTCACTTCAGAGCTCCCACGTTCCCCTCACCTGAGGGCTAACATCTACACTTCAGCACCCAAACGATATGACCAAATTGAAGATTTTAGTCTGTCACTCTAAAATCTCTAATTCTACGCCCGATAATATTTTTCCCTATTTATTTGTACCCAACTTCCCTGAATCTTGGATGTAATCTTCACTTTAGTTGTAAAACTCAACATATTTTAACAAATCAATTGACCAGATTGAAAGTAAATGAAGATCGAAGTGAAATCACAACCCCATGTTATTAAGAAAATTGCAGACTTCCCGGAGGAAAAGCTGAAAGAAAAGCAAAGGCTTCGTTCTTGGCTAGGTATATTAAACTATGCAAGATCTTATATACCTAACCTTAGAGTTTTATTAGGTCCATTTTACCAGAAAACATCTCCCCACAGAGATAAAAAGATGAAGCCCCACGATTGGGAAACTGTTCGAAAAATCAAGGAGTTGGTAAAGAATTTGCCTGAACTAGAGATTCCACCAGAAAAGGTATACATCATTTTAGAGACCGATGGATGTATGGAGGAATGGGGTGGCGTCTGCAAATGGAAGAAGAATAAGGCCGACCCAAGTAACTCTGAAAAAGTCTGTGCATATGCAAGTGGAAAATTCACAACAGTTAAATCAACAATTGACGCAGAGATTTTCGTCTGTATAGAAACAATGAACTCACTTAAAATCCATTACTTGGATAAAAGTGAGATCACTCTAAGGACGGACTGCCAGAGCATCCTCGCATTTTACAATAAAATGGCTCAAAATAAACTACCTAGGGTCCGATGGCTAGCGTTCACTGACTTCATCAGTGGACTGGGGATCACCGTCAACTTTGAACACATTGATGGAAAGAATAACACACTCGCGGATTCACTTTCTAGATTAATGTTTCTTTTTTATGTGCAGGAAAAGAAACGGAGGTTAACTTTATCTTTACAGGAGCAAAAGAATGGACTCGTGAGGAAGCAGAAAAAGCGCTAAAAGAAAGAAGCTGTATTCAGAGATTGAACCAGAATTTTCTCATATGCAGCTAGGAAATAATGGCAAGGAATTCTTCCTGGCCACGGGACCAAACTTCTCGCGACCCAAAAAAGCATGTGACTTACACAGGGAACTGTTATGGGAAACGTTCAACCATCTCATTAACTTGGACGCATGCAACAGGCTCAGAGGCGCCGTAAGAAGGATGGAGCAAGACCAGGTTCGAAAGGTCCTGGTTGAACTAAGAATTCTGTTAACAATGTACGAAAATAAGTTCGGGTATTGTAGGAGTATGTCTACAAAAGACAATGCCTGGGTCAACGTCTCACCAAGCGTGCACCAGATGAAAAAACGACTCGGCAGTGTAATTGGCGTTGCGGCTGACGTTATTAATAAGAGATTAGAATACTCTGTGTAGGGACCAGTAGTGGGCCCTACCATGTGTTTGTGTGCTGGAAAGAATCTTTCTTTCAAGAAGTTTTTTTCTGTAAGCAGTTTTAGCCCATGGTTTTCGCCCATGCTTTTGATTTCCTGTGGGCCTTACCATGTGTTCGTGTGCTGGAAAGAATCTTTCTTTCCAGAAGTTGTTTTCTGTAAGCGGTTTCAGCCCATGGTTTTCGCCCATGGTTTTGCTTTCTTGTGGGCTGGTTTATGGTTTTTCCCAGCCTATATATGTGTGCTATTTTGAAGTTGCAGAACACACAAAAATCATCTGAAGTTCTACTTCTTCACTAGGAGTCTTTTGTAAGTGTTTCTTTATAATAAAATCTTGTTATCTTCTTCAATTTGTTACACTTTCTGGCAAAAGTTCTTTAAGTGTGACCCCTAGCCGGCAATCATTTCTGGGCATCTATCACTCTTTGCACATATTAGGGTTACAACGAAACATCCGCATCTTGCCTCCCTCTTGAATACTCAGTAGTGTTAAAACGAGTCACTTACAAACTCCACTGCTATTCTCCACCTGTCCCGTTCTGATAATTACTTCTGAATTGCCTTCCGCTCAGAAAGTGGTTGCAACAAAAGACAATGACGCAGTTGGATGAAGCCTCTGCCAGTGTCCTTCCCACTATGGTTTCCTGTTCCGGACCGAAATTCTTCAAATCAACTAAACCTTCTGATGTCATGCAATTCCCTCCAGATGCTGTCGCTGAATTCGCTGTCGACACTTTCGCTCAATCTTGACTGGTTTGTTCTAGTATTTTGAATGTTGTGTGATTTCTTTCAAGTGTTGCAGCTCACATCCGCACCCGATGCTGCCACTCGATCCCGCTACAGAAAGTTGTGTGAAATTCCATGAACTTCTTCATCATTTATTCCAGGGCTGTGAATCTCCCCTTCCTACACAAGAGTCATCCCTTCATGGACGAGATATGATCCTCCATTTTTTATCTAATTTGACTCACTTCTTCCTCCAATTTCAACTCCAGAGACTATTTATTTGGCTAACATTACTCCCAGGACAATTATTTATCTCGAAAACAAAACCCCTGTACACTAAAATCCCGTCATAACTTCCCAACTAGCTCTTATTGTGACTGCATCATAAGTGATCTTGGATCACGACAATCCCATCGTTGCTTCTTTGAAGGGTGTTATTTTTGCCTTGAAATAAAAAGTAAAAGATTACAAAGGCCAATCAGACCAATCTAAAATCAAAAAACAAGAAAAGGTTACTAAGTAGTAACCCCACAAAACTCTCTATCCCTTTTCATAGAAAATGATAAGGGATAACAATCATTTATCTCATAAACAAAAAAAATATATTGTAAGAATGTTTTCTATTCTCTCTCTTTTATTTTTAAGGAGTTATCAGCTTGTCTATTTATAATCGTAGTATTATTTCTTTATTTAAGTAAATCACCATCTCATATTAAATGAATGATCTGAAGAGGAGAGTAACCGAAAGGAGGGATATACGATAGATAATAGATAAACGAGAGAGAACGCAGAGAACTTTCATAAAGTGAACTTCACGTGAATAGCTCCAAAGCATACGTTTGAAATGAGATTGTATCGAAAATACATTGGAGACATATCTGGGAAGATAACCTTATGAAAGCAACCCACAAGCAATAAATCAAGTTTTTGTGCTTACTCTGGGTCAAGAGCACTCCCAAAGGAACATATTTCTTTGATTAATTTCATTTTGATGGATGCCTAAGAAAACTCTCGATAAAAAGAGTATTACTTACATGATTTAATGAAATTTGGTTATTTGGGAAACCAATGGATTTAAATCATCTCAATGGAAAATCCCGATGCCTTCGACATCTATACCAGGCCATAGAGCAGAGAGTGAATCACCATAACCACTACAGGGGGCAATGCCTAGGCATCCAGAACTCACAAGATGATATCAACGATTTATCAAAAGAATCGACAAGGCTCAAAAGAGATGTCAACAGAAAGGAAAATATCTCTTAAAAAGGTAAAGGTAACCGAGTCAGAATACCACAAAACCGTCATTCCAAGCTATGTAAACTTTAATTCTACTTTGTCGTGAAGGTACTCAACCCATCGCAAGTGGAGGCTCTTATCATCAATTAGTGAATTGCGTCGTCCAAGAAAGTCTCGATAGCCCAAAAGTTAAAGGAAGGAAACTCTAATTCCAATGATTCTAAACAGACAAAGCTTAAAGAGATGCAGTTTACCCTCATCAAGAAAAATTACAGAACTGTCGCTGGAAAGATGAGAAAAAGAGGTTCAACTACAAAGGTGGAAACACTCTGCATAAATAACTTATACCTCATCTAGGTTGGGGATGCCTCTAATTCCCTAGTTGTACTAGAACACTTCTCCGTAAAAAAAAAAATTATGCTTGGCCAAGTCAGGTATGAAGAAGCGCGGGAAATTCTCCTCGAGTACATGCATATGATGCAATTGTCTGCAACCTTATGGCGTGAAGGCCCTATCAAACATGTTTGGGTATATAGACATGCATGCGAACCATTTTAAAACCGGCCTGAAGGCCATGCAAAAAAGTAAAGTGCCGGTTTTGCAAAATCCAAAATATTTTAACTCTAAATTTTAATTAATCTTAATATTTAATTAATAAGATTTTGTAGAAAATTTAAAATTTTAGGGTCATTAATGAGTCTAGATTATTTTCTGTGATTAATCCTAGACAAACCACAAAATCAAACAAGAAGCAAACAATTTCAAGCATCCAAGCATGCAGAAGAAAAGTAAAAGCTCACCTAAAATAAATATAGAAAGATCGCTATCGCTGGATTAACGACATATCACAGGAAAAACGGCCAAACACCGCATAAACATACATGATCCTAATTCTATACAATAATATAATTTCAGACTCAAGGTATGGGACATGAGCCTGCTGCTCCTGACCCCTCATCACGTGGCTCGATGCATCGTGCGCTTCGGAGCATGTGCCCGTACCTTAGTTGTGATACATACTTAATCCTAAGACTATCAAATAAATATAAAAGAGAAAATAAAAGACTTGACCTGCATAAAATGTTAGCACGAGTTAACATTCAACACATGAGCCATGAAGCTTATAACAGCGCCTACAAGAAAGGGTTAGCATATAAATCATGACATTGCTCCCCCATATTAAACATATGTGTGTGTGTAAATTTAGGCATGACTCCCTGCCAGAAAAACAGACCAAATACACTATTGCACATACACAAACACGGTAAACATGCAAGCACACCAAAACTACAAGCAGAAAAAAAACATCTGGCTAGGACAACCAAGCGAGCACAGAACAGTAGTCAGGTGCCAAAAATACTACATGGCAACCTAGCCCTAGCCTAACACACAATCTAACAAAAAGTGTCCTAGCCAACATCTAAGTGCTCAAGGTGAAGTCCTCGGGTATGTACGATTTTGACTGGGTCATCAATTTCAACCACGTAATAAAGATCCAA
>NEWO01000114.1:1075816-1093296 GCA_003013225.1 Phalaenopsis aphrodite
AATCCTTTTTCTCCATTGCGTCCTATTTAGTGTCATATTTTCATTTAGTTCTAGTAAATTAAGATCATTTTTAATACAATAAGCCCAAGTCTTCCTAGGTCTACCTCTGCCTTTCTTAAAGCAAATCCCTGATGTAATCCAACAGAAATAGAAAAATATTTGGTCAATCCACCTTCAGTTTGAACACAACAGCTCTAGTATACATATCTTTAATGACTTGAATATAAGTCATATCAACACATTTTTTCTCAAGAACTCTTCAAAGGATATCTCTTGGAACCTTATCATAAGCTTTTTCTAAATCAATAAAAATCAAATGTAGATTCTTTTTATTATCTCCGAACTTCTCCATCAAATCTCTCAATAAATGTATAGCTTCCATAAAAGACTTGCCCGACATAAATCCAAATTGATTATAAGAAATATTTATAATGTGTCTTAACCTATGTTCAATTACCCTCTCCCATAACTTTAAAGTATGACACAACAACTTAATTCCTCTATAATTTGCACACTCTTTATTCTTAAAAATGGGGACCAGAATACTCTTCCTCCACTCCTCAAACATCTTTTTAATTTTTAAAATAATATTAAAGAGTTTAGTAAGCCAAGAAACTCCCAAATCTCCTAAATATTTCCACACTTCGATTGGGATATCATCAGATCCTACAAACATTCCACCCTTCGTTTTCTTTAAAGCCTCATCAACTTCTTTTTTACTAATGCGACGGTAAAAATAAAGTACTTTATTATTATTAACAATATTAAGATCACTAAGGTCGATCGTATTTCATAAACTTCATTAAAAAGTTTATCAAAATAACTCACCCACCTATGTTGAATATCTCTTTCTAAGAAAAATACATTTTGATTTCATCTTAAATACACTTTACTTGAGTTAAATCTTTACTATTCTTTTCTCTTTGTTTGACAAGTTCATACATATATTTTTCACTCTCCTTTACTATTCTTTTCTCTTTGTTTGACAAGTTTATACATATATTTTTCACTCTTCTTTGTATCTAATCTATTATAAAGATCATTAAAAGCAGAATTTTTAGCGTCACAGATTGTTCTTTTAGACTCCCCGCCATTCGTTTGATATTTTTCCCAGTTCTCTAAGCTTTTACATATAAATCAATTTTTATAACATAACATCTTATATTTTATCTTTTCTTGCACATTATTATTCCACCACCAACTATTTTTATTTATAAAAAAAATTTCTTTTGATTCCCCAAGCACATCTTTTGCTACTTATTTAATAGTGTTTGTTACTTTATCCCACATAACATTTGCTTCATGAATATCCCAAATTTTGAAATCATGAATTTTACTCGTAAAAATAATTTTATTTATTTCTTTTAGGTTTTCCCATCTAATTCTACGATAATGAGTCATAGTATTCTTTATTTTTACAACTCATCTTAAAATCTAGAACTAATAAACGATGTTAGTACTTAAATTCTCACTAGGAATGACCTTACAATCTTTACAATCTCGACGATCTCTTCTTCTCATAAGAAAATAATCAATTTGTGTTTTATTAGATCCACTCTTATAAGTAATAAGATGCTCATCTCTTTTCTTGAATAAAATATTAGTAATAACAAAATCACACACTAAAGCAAAATTTAAAATAACTCTACCTTCTTCATTAGTTACTCCAAAACCGTAACCACCATGAGTTTCTAAACTCTTCTACGCCTCTACCAACATGTCCATTTAAATCACCTCCAATAAAAATTCTTTCTTTAAGAGTTATCATTGGTATTAAGTCTTCTAAGTCATTCCAAAATTTATCTTTAGATCCTATATCTAAACCTACTTGACATATATAATATTACAAAACCTAGTATCAATGATAATCTTAAGGGCTATAATTCTATCTCCAACTCTATTAATTTTTACAACATTATCTTTCAAACTCTTATCTATAATAACACCTACACCATTTTTAGTGCGACTCTTACCGGAATACCAAAATTTAAAACCTAAATTATCAATCTCCTTAGCCTTTTCTCAAGCCCATTTAGTTTCTTGAATACATAAGATATAAATACAAATAAGTTGCACACTCGATGGGTTTAGAAGCTCTAAGACATAACCCTGACTAAGTATGCAATGTGAAAAAGGCTTGTGGTGTTCGAATGTGACACCACAAGAGACGTGGTGACATCCCCACCTTACAGGAAATTCACACATCGTTGGACAAGCATCTAACCACCATTCACCACAAAATGCAAATATTAGACCGCACAAACATAGTGGCCTATGCATGCAGTGATACCACAAGTACCAGTGCTTATTGAGACACCAAATATAGACACATACCAATTGGCAAAAGATACATACTTTCATCATGCAAATGATTTTATCATATAACATAATATGCAAAAGGTTTAATTTGCATAAAACTAAGAAATTCAAAAATGTCATACGAGAAATGCAAATGATGCAACTCACAAAAATACAAGTGAAGTTGGTCATTTATCCATTGATTTGATCAGAGCGGTCGACCGGGTGTCATGGTCAAAAAGGTCTATCGAGCCAGGACGACCGACTGGACCAAAGTAATCGATCAACCAGGCCGGAGTGACCGATCGAACCGAAGTGGTCGGTCGACCGGGCTAGGGCGGTCAGTTGGACCTAAGTGGTTAGTCGGTCAAGTTAGGACGACTAGCCAGACGTAAGTGGTCAATCAACAAGGCCGGGGCAGCCCGTCGGACCTAAGTACTAAGCTGACCGGGTCGGGACGACCGGTCAAGTCAATGTGGCACATACAACATGCAAGATGCAAGCATACAACATGACAACCTGTGATGCAGTGCACATGCTAATGCTCGACAACAAGACATTCTCGTCCTAGCGCTCTCGCATAAAAACCTAGGTTTTTGCGTATGGATGTGAGGCGTAGCCCCCTCCGGCATTGGCGAGGAATGTGGTGAATTTCACTCTCCGATTTCTTGAAGGGAAAACTCTCCACGATTTTGTAGCATGGGCTAGCTACAAAGTTTTTTCCATTCTACAACACTCCACGATTTTATGAAATAGACCAACTACAAAGTTTTTTATATTCCACAAAATCTAAATGTTACAACCTCTCCAACGAATGTTAGAGCCACCAAAGCTAAGGAAATATGGATTCCGACCGATTTGGGTTCAAGCTAAGGCTTTCGCAGGGATATCACTTTGGGTCGTAGGGGGCTTTGTCCAACGAAAGCTTCCCTATCCTAGTGGTCTTCTCTAGGGAAACAACCTAGCTCTAACATTCTCTACACAAACCTAGGGCTAGCTAGGAAAATAAAGTATAAGGAGTTAGAAGAGTTTCACCCACACGATGAGTGAATGAAGTCCCGCTTTGTCCCGAATGAAGCACTCCTCGCCGTAGGAGACATGAAGAAGCCCCACACTTCATGCTCCTCAGAAGTAGGGAAGAAGCTCTCCTAGCTGGAGAGAATGATGAAGTCGCCAGAGTTTGGCTTTCCCCAAGGTAGGATGAAGCTCTTCGTTCATAAAAAGAGAATGTCTAGCCTTCAAGCAGCTTCTTCTCCAAAGAGTCCCTCTCTTACACTTTCTTTCTCAAGAAGAATGAGTGGAAGAAAAAGAAAGTGAAGTGGATTTGAAGAAGAGAAGAAGAAATCAGGGAAAAGATGAAGAGAATGGTGAAGTTTAGAGCAATAATCTCTCCAAAACAACTTTCTCCTCGAGGAGGATGAAGAGCTTTCCTCAATTTCTTGCTCCACGAAAATCTCTCCAAAAGAAGCTCCAAGCTCTCCTCTTTTGCTCCAAGCACCAGCCCATAGGTCTGAGACAATGAGGAGAAGATAGGGGAAGAAAGAGTGCTAGCCAAGCTTAAGCCCAAGCCAACCAACCTTCCCTCCAATTTTGCCATGACAAGCTTGATTAGACCTTTAGGAAGCTTCCAAAATTAGTCAAAAAGAGGCATCATGAGCCCCTTTTTTGCCCCCCCAATGCAATCTTCCCATTAACCAATGAAAGCCCAAATTTCAGTTGCATGGGGGGCAGGTGCAAAACGGCTCAAAAATTCGGATTTTTCGCATCCAAAAATTGGACTGACGCCCATGCGTCCTGGCGTCAGGTTTAGTGCCCAAGCACCAGAAGGGTGGCGTCTACTTTCCCACGAAAAGGCTATTTTTTTAGGCATTTTGGACATTTAGGCACCTAGGACCGGTGCCTAAGCGCCCAATCCGGCATCTAGACGCCAGTAGGCCGACGTTTACTTTCCTAGGGCTTGGGAAAGTGCTCCGGAGTGTAGTTTTGGGTGCGGGTTTCTTCGATCCGTAAGCTAAGGGGGATTATGTATAATTGAAATATGGTCCCGTAACTTCAAAAATGAGTATTTTGATCAGTAGTTCATAAAGGAAATCATTGCCAACGGCCTCCCTGGACCACAGTGGGGGTAGGGTATTCCAAACCCAGCCTGACTTTTGCTTGGATGACCCTAAGAAGGTCCTCATAAATCCGGAAGCAACGAAAAATTGCATATCGCTAGAATACAATCTAGTAACTCAAAAAAGAACGTTTTGGATGCCAACGGGTGTACCAGATCATGGCGGGGGTAAAATTGGTCCAAACTCGATTTTTCCCAAAATGCGCATGAGGAATCTCGACTACCCATGGCCTCTGAAAACTCTTGATTGATGGAGTTGAGTTTATCAACATTAGAACATATGTAAATCACATAAGAAGTCAAGGCTAACACCACCTTACGGTGAATTTCCTGGGTAGGGTCAAGTTAGTATTGGTCCTGATTTCAGGCTTGGGTCACGTAACAGAAGGTCTAATTAGGCGTCTTGAACGACGGGAAGCTAGACATAGTCCCGTGTTGTTTAAATAAACAAACATTGTACGTAACATCAAAAAAATTGATGCTAACAAAGGCCATCTGAGCACAAACGTGGGTTGCCTCATTGTTGATTCTAGAAGTGTAAGAGAATAGAACCTGGTGGAATTCAGTTAGATAAGCAGTTTCATTGGTTTATCAACCTTGGAGACCCCAATGTCTTACTATCCATGGACTGACGAATGCAGTGAAGACATTACGACATTACGACTATTGCAGTAATAACGTTACTATCCTTTGTAGGTAATAGTTCATCGGTATTATTTTCTATGGGGTTTGAAGGTGTCAACATCACATCACTCGCAGTAACAGTAACAACAGTGTCGGGGGGGGGGGGGGGGGCACAGGGACAACACTATCCTCTCTAGGTGAAACTAAAATGTCCAGAGCAGTGGGGTTAGACCCATCCTTATTCACTTGAACCTTAGCTTTCAAATTAGGATGAAACTTGTGGCATTTATCAATGATATGCTAAACATCTTACAGTGGGTACAATATTGGGGTATGTGTTACATGACGATTTGTTGTTAATATCCATTATGGGGTGCCCGGCCAGACTTAAGTAACATCAGATAAAGTAATATCTCTTTCCACAAGTATTCTGGTCACCAAATGACTTGTTAGGTTGAAAGTAGACAAATCTAGGTTCAAAGGATTCCTAAGGAAGGTCCCAATAGAGCAGAAAACCTAATGGTGAAAAAAATGCAACTTGAGACCAGGTAGACTAAACAATACCGGTACAGTGCGAGTTTCATGATTTGGGTCGAAATCAGAAGACCACTTGAGTAACTTCAATGATTTGTCTACGATCTTAAGATATTTCTTGGAGAAAATTCGGGAGTAGTCTTCAGCCACAGTTAGTTTAATCAAACACATGTTTCTCATTCATGAGTCTCACTTTTCACTTGCCTACTAGTTTAAGATCATCAACACTCTTTCTGATAGCATCCAAAGGTGGGTGTCCCTAATGAAATTTTCCAATAAGAACAAACTTGAATTTTTCTGTCAGGAAAAAAATTTCTAAGTCTGAGAAAAAAATTGCTGCTTTTCCACATTTCCTACTTTCCTTCTTAACAAAAGGCCAATCATCTGTACTATTGCGACAATCTTTATAGCTTAAGGGGAATACCACCGCAGACTCCACCTGAGGGTTGCCCACGACGCGGGCAAAAGAGGCCTTTGCCAGTTCAACCAAAGAGGAAGGAAGAGCCATCGGAGCAAGGAGAGATGTCGACGATCACCTGCAGCGAGAAGCAGACAAAACAACACTGTGTCGGGCCGGAGAGAAACATGGGTGCAGACGGTATAAACGAAGAAACGTCGAAGCAGAAGGTTGAAATAGAAAGTCAAAACAGAAAGATGGCATCGAAATGAAGCAGACCCCACAGAATCTGCGACCGACGATGCCGACACAAACGCAGATGGAAGCGAGAGTCGACAAAATGAGTTGTGAGCCCCTCTCCTTCGAGCGGTAGAATCAAATGCGAAGGAAATCTCCATTGTAAACCCTAGCAGAGCTCGAGCTCTCGACCGCAGCCGACATCGGCTATTATAGTTAGTCAATATATATATAAAATTGATGAGTAGTATTCGAGCCAAAACGAGCCCAACATGAACGAACAAATCTTTATTCGTGTTCACTCGTTAACTTAGCGAAAGAGCAGAAAACAAGCTTCTTAAAGAGTCGATCACGAGCTGTTCGCGAACAACGAGTCGTTTTGACAACCTTATTTCAAACATCCATGGCTCAATTAGCATCCTCAACAAGCGAACAACAATCATCTCAACTTGAGAGTTACCCCAATGTAACATTCTCTGACTCGCCACTGCTATACACTTGCCCACCTTGTCACGGATAATAACTCCCAAGCCCGCTAGCCCCAAACCAATTAACGCCTCATCGACATTAGCCTTAACCCAACCGGGAGGGGGGGACACCAATCCCGTCATTGCTTCCCAAGTAGCTCTTGTCGCGACTGTATTGTAAGTGGATCATATCATCGCTTCCCATCTAACTCTTATCGCAATCCTGTTGGGAAGCTGGTTGGATTACAAGGAATGTGGAAATCCTGGTACGTAGCGAGCCCGATCGCTCGATTCAACGTGAAAATCCTTCAGGTCATGATTTTGTTCTATCACAGCGGGGAATTTTTATGCGTTGCAAACCCTATCGCGTGATCCCATCAGAGATGCGATGACGAAGGCTGTGTATGTCATAAATCTATCGATCTTCCCAGCATCTGTATGTCGCGATTCCATCTGTGAACTCCCAAAAATCGATTGCTTTGATACCCATTTGATACTCGTCAATCTCCCTAGCGTCTGTATGTTGCGATACCATTGGTGATCTCCAATAAATCGATCGCTTTGATGATACGAAACAACACGAGTTTCCACAAAAAATTAAGGCAAATAAAACATTTTATTTCAAGAACCCGAACAACACAATTCATATATATAAAGGATAAACACCTACAATTCGAGAGGAAGACGATCTCTCTCAAACTCTAACCCTAAGACTCAAGACAATAATCTCATCATACATAACCCTAACCCTAAACATATTAGCCCTATTTATATCAAACAATAATAAATACTAAAAGACAAGATTACCCATAGGAGCTGGTGTAACAGGTTGAAATACTCTTTGGTGAAGATTATTTCAACTAAATTGATATTTTTATAAACTCTGAGATTAAAATGACCCTTTGCAAAGATTCAAGAGACCATTTTAACAATTTTATCCATCTTGTGGCAGATTTTAAATTCTTACTCACTGTAGGTTTCTAAGATGAAATTCTCCTTGGGAACTATGTCATTTACTCCACCAATCTAACAATTCTCTTATGCAAGCTACTCAAAATTCATTTCTGTTCATAACAACATTCAATATTCTAAATAAAATCATATCTATGTTGATAGATGCAAATATTAGATAAATAAAAGCATATGCAGTGCATATTATTAAACTAGTGGAGTTGAATTTGCTACAGAGTACCTTGAATTGCCATCATCAGAAACACGTTGTTTAGCCCATGTTGGGGTTCGTCTAGATTTCGCAGAGCGAGAAGCCTGATTCGAACCCTTTTGTGAAGGTGCATCAGAATTCAAGCCCTCTTGCTTAATAGGAGTAGGTTCGTTCACATATGGATATTCAATCTTTTGAAGTTCTCCTTTGCTAAGCTTCTCAACCAGCTCCTGAAAAATAACATTATTTGTACACTTTACTGCACGAAAAATAGTAAACCAAAAACAGATGAGGAAACAAAACAAGTACGTTCATGATGAGAATGAGGAGAAAGATGCCATTATGGTAAAGGAATGATGGATGACGGGTTTAAATTAGAAGAAAAAATGGAGATAGCCTCATATTATAGAACAATTGACACAAATAAAGTTGATACGAGAACTGGCCTATAAAAAATTGGTGTTTGCTCAATTAAAATCACTCCTTCATGCTTAAGCTTTGTGGAAATTTGATAGTCTATGTGACTGAAACTTTATGAGTCCTATCCAATAATTTATGATGAGGATTGATGGAAGAAATGAAAATTTGAGATAGCATCGAGAATAATATTTGCAGGATAATACCAAAGGCCTCAAGAGACAAACAATGAATTTGGGAGTTAATGTTGGAGATGTACAAATACTTATTTAGTATACTTTTGCAATTTCTCCCAACTAGCTAACGAACCCCGCCTCTTTCCTATTGTTGATCTCAATCAAGCCAAATACCATGGCAATGACCACATAATTAAAAAACAAAAACTGAAGTACATGCAAGAAGAAAAAATAAAAATAATAATAATAAACAAAAAGATGTAGGTGGTTAGAGGAGACGCATCCCCTCGTAGAACCATATTGTTTATCACTTCGAATGTCTTCTAATTCAATACTATCGAACGATAAGCGAGAGAGGAAATTGTTGTGCTCTAGCCGAGGAAGGAAGAGGAAGAAGCGTGTGGTCACTGTGCAGTGCCATGCGAAGGAGAAGATGAAAGAGAAGAATTTGCGGCTTGTGTCGAGACTGAAGGCAAAGGAAGGAGAGGGAGGCAGCGACATCAAATGCTTACTTGAACCGAGCCGCAATCATAGAAGAAGGAAGTCAAAGGAGGAAGAAGAAACCTTAGTCCCTAGTCGAACGGCTTTGCCTTCGTCCTCGTGCGCTGCTAGTGCGAAAGAGGAAGAACAAGGCTACGTCGTGTGTGTAGGAGTGACAACGTGATTGTGTGCGGGTGGAAGAAGAAGTTGGAAGAGAAGAAGAAGATGACAAATAAGAACAAGAAGCTGAGGGAGTAGGTAAAGCGCATGGCTCTGTAGAGAAGAGGCACGCGTGCTGCGGGGAGGAGTGGAGGAAGGAGAGCCTAAGGGTCTACTTAGGGCAGCTGCAACTTATCCAGATAAGCTGCTGATCAGCAGCTTATTCAGATAAGCTGGTTGGTTGTTTGGTTTGTGCGTTTGGAGAACAACTGATTTGCAGTTATTTCTAGATAAATGATCATTCTGACTCTGATCTGGATAAGCTACCTAACTGTTTGGTTTGTGCGTTTGTCTGAGCTGCCCTTGAAGAAACATGTCACTAGCAACGTTGTCCGGTTAGGATACTGTCGAACCGCATCACTATCGATAGTGGAATCGGCCGGACTGTCTGCCCACCTAAAGAACTCACACTCGTCTTATAACATTCCTTGTAAATTATATAATTTTCAGAATGCTTACTTCTATTTACAATAACCATAGCAGATCCTTAAAAAAGTTAAAATTTTCAAATGTCATGACTTTATAGTAACATAATAATAATAATAATAATAATAATAATAATAATAATAATAATAATAATAATAATAGCATAAAAAATCATAACATGTTTTTTAAATTTTTTTAAACTAGATGGAATTTGATTCAAATATTACAATATAAGGAATAAATATAAAATAAAAATTTTATGTAAAAAATCATATAATCAATAACCCCAATAATGCCAATCAACAACCAGTAGAAGAAAGAAGCAAAAACATAACTATTTTCTCCTCTGTTTCACATAATACCATCGCTTACTTTGAAGGAATTGCACCCCATTTTCTCCTTGTCTTCAGTACGCCTATGTTGTCCGCCACTCCTCCTTGTGCCAATATCTTCCACATCGCAACCAACTTCTATGGCTGATTTCTCTGCTCGATCGAATGCAACACATCTCCCTTGCAATTCAGTCCTTCTTCATCTACTATGCACACAAAGCCCCACACAAACCTAGCCGCACCGCTCTGTCGCACCTCGCAAGTCTATTCTCTGTCGACGCCGCGAATCACCTTCTCGAACTCCTCCTTCCCGCACTGAATTGTCGTGATCCTCTCACCGGATTCTTCCTAAGTCATCCGCCACTCGAGCCCTAGTGATCCCGAGATCTTCCTACGACCGCCACACGAGGGAGAAGGGCCCGATCAAACACAGCTCTTGGAAGCGGGACGTGGGTCGATCCCACCACCCACTTCTTTAATAAATCCTAAACGTAGTTCTCAAAATGCCTGCTGAATGCTCAATCCAAACGTCATTTCAGCATTTTCAAAACTCCAAACGCAACAATAAGCTGCCCCAAACATACCTTAAGGGTCCGTTTGGGGCAGCTTGTGCGTTTCAGGATAAACTGTTTATCCTGAAACACGTCTACGTTTAGTGTAAAAACCCAAACGTAGTTTCGGATAAACTGGCGAAACGCGCGAAATAAACGGTACGACGGCGTTTCAAAACGCCGCCCGTACTTATAAGCTGCCCCAAACGGACCCTAAGTCTTGCGTGAATAAGCTAGGGCAGCCTACCGTGTACTTATCAAGTAAAAATATGAGTTTACTTTTAAGTTAAATAAATTTATTTTATTTAAGTTTTTAATATATATGAATTAATTAATTAATTAAATTATAATATTAAAACTAATGAGTTATGAATTTAAAACAAATATATAACTGGATGCATTTGATGCAAAGGAAAAGGGAGATGGCTCATGTGCAAAATTAAACTACTGTGTGAACGGTAAAAACCAAACCTTATGGGTAACTAGAGTTTATAATGTAAATTATTTGAATTAAAAGATCAGTTTATTTACTAAATATTAATGAAACATTTAAATTAATCAAATATTTAAAAGCAGAAGATTAGAGGTCGAATCAATTAAAGTTGTAAAAGAAAAAAAGAAAATTATGTGCAAGGAGGTAAATTAAACCTTTAAGAGAAGAAATTGTATAATTAATTATGTCATTAGATATAATAAGTATTTCTTTTAAGAAAAGGATTCCAACCACATGATACGCACATTCATTAATATAGGTGGTTGTCCAAAGAAGTTAGTGGAAAATAAGTACTACAAAAATCTCTTCTAAGTAAGAGCGAGTGATTATTTTCTTTTACGCATTAAATTAATATTTTATTAAATAATTAATTACTTTATTAAATGACTCAAAATAACTTTTCAGTTATGCCTTGAATGTTAGAAATGTAAAAAGAGATGGGAGGAAAATAACTTACATATAAATATACAAGATTACACCCAGATAGTACTGACAGAGAATGCAATATACTCGTGCACGTTAAATAAAATAGTAAATGTATACGTTCAGGTACAATTTGAGGGTACCTCGGGTACAGTTTTGAGGATATCTTCAGACACATTTTTAGGGTACATTCAGATACATTTTGAGTATATTTTCAGATATGATGGTAGTTCTGTGATGACTATGAAAAATATTAAAAATAGTAAATACTTTAAAGTGAAATAGAAAGGAATAAATTTAATATTTTAATGAAATGAATTGCATTTTCTTTTAGTCGTTTATCCATAACATAACATACTAATTTAATGTATATTAGATTATAATTACACACTAAATTATAGTTATTAATGCAATTAATGTTTTCTTTCAGGAGTAACAAAGTTTTAGGTTGATATTTCTGATAGAAAAGATTTGCTCTACAGGAGAAGGATTACAACCGATAATATTGGTTATGATATGTTGTTGTTTCTATATAATGCTTCTTTCATTTACTATTCAATACTGGTTTGAGATGTGATTTTTAGATTATGTTGATGTTTATGGATGTATAATTTTATTTCACTTTGTGGATTAGTGACTCTTTTATATATTGAAAGTTTTTGAAATATTTTGTAGAAAGTAAAAATGAAAATTTAATACTGGCTGACCGCATTTCCCGCATTAGTTAATTCTAAGCACCGAGCAGGGTCGTGACAAAAATGGTCTTCTTTTTCAAAAGAAAAGGCTTCTTTTTCAAAATAAAAATCTTCTTTTTCAAAAGAAAAATAAAACAAAAAAGAAAAATAATCTAGGAAAGCTCTTCCTCTTACAGAACTACTGCTCGGGAATTTTGTGAAAATTGTCAAATATTTAGTCACATCATGAAAAAATGTTGGAAAGTGCACCATGAACTCTTCCATAAAAGGTGGAATAAGAGTGAGAAAAATAAAACAATTGTTATGGTGGGCAACATTGTGCAAGGTCATGTGGGCAAGGCAAACTCATCTCTATAATAACAATACCAAAAGATATGACAACGAGATCATTCTCCAATAAGGACAAACAAGAGGAGTTCTTCACCCTTAGGATAAAAGTAAAGCAAAACATTAACACCATCATCGACACAAACAACAAGAACAACCTCATTTTTATCAATCTAATGAAAAAAATTGTTAGACATCTTAACCCATCTTAATCAATGCATTTGGGTTGGATTTGGAAGAGATTAGAGATGAAGATTTGATGCTCCTCGTACTTTAAGGTTTTCAATCATCAATAATTACATCAAAGAGATGGTATGCAAGGTGGTTTCAATTGACATATATAAGATCTTTTTTTGAAAATTTTATTTTTATTATATAAATATGATATAACATCAACAATCTCAATAACATCAACATACCAATGGCAGACGTACTAAAGACAAAGCATGCAGATAGAGGATACGAATCAGAACCAAAATTAACAAACAAATTGCAAGAAATATTTAGGAAAACCCAAATTAGGGCTAATTTGATTAATATCCGAGCAAACAAACAAGATACAATGAGTGATCTACAATTCGAGAGATTTATGCTGGGATGGAGAACCACATGAAGGGTTTTCATATTCAGTGCGAGATAGAAGCTATGGTACAGGTTGAAAAATCGAATCAATAACACACCATATATCTAAAGAGGCTGCGGGCAAACCTTGATTACTTCTCATCGATGTCAAGTTGTGGCAAATCCAACGTGCAAGAAAAGGGAGATCGTTACACAAATGTGGACTATGCGGTTTCCGACCTTTGATCAAAGGAGATCAGTCCTCCTAGCTCAGACGACAATCTCTTCACCGGATGAGGCCATTGCTGCAATGATACAAAAAAGAGTAGTATGAAGCTCCACTATGAGCAGGATAAACTTCCAAATGCACGATCAGCTTTGGCTGCCTCGAGCTCAAGTATGATAGGTATCCAAAGGGAAACTCGTAAGTGCAATAACTATGGTGAAGTTGGGTTCCTGAGCAAAACCTATCTTAGGCCACCTAAAGAAAGAGAGAGATTGGTAGACGTGAACAAGGTGGAGGCCGTGAACATAGCTGCGGTGATCGAAATGGTGGAAAAGGGGGCTACTGGACAAATCTGATGGTAGCAAAGGAGAGAGAGATAGATGTGGTTTTAACAAATGAGGATCATGAGTATCTGAAGTTGTTGAATAGGAAATATAAATTAGCAGGAGATGGGGCTGAAGAAGTTTCCAACTAGTCGTCATCAACAAGTAACATTGCCACTTATGCTCACTTCGAAAAAATTACTTGTGATACACATGCTCTTGCCTCCACTTCTGCCACATGATTATAAAAACAAAATTCTGGTACATCTCGACGTGTGATGGGTACTGCTAGAGAATTTTCTTCCTATACTCCCCTGACAGTACCAGAGAGCATCCAGACTGCTCATGGTACAACACAATCTGTAGCTTGTAATGTTGCAATGAGGGGTGTCAATTATATGACTTTGTATACTGTTTTGCATTACAATTTTCCAGTAAATATTTTTATCCATTAGTGTCATTATTCTCCATCTAAAATATATATATATTTTTTTATATTTCTAAGCTGATCTTCCAAGAGAAGGGGACGGGTCGAACACTTGGGACTTGAACATGGCATAATCGACTGGTGATTGGACCGGGATGGGATGGACTCAACTTTGACATCCATAGTAAAAAGAGTTAGAGTAAAAGAATCTGAAAGGAGTGTGGAAGATTTATTATTGCTATATCACAGACGCATGAGACACGTTTGTTTTAGATTATTGGATTGGTTGTATCATTTTTGTATGAAAAAGACATTGATATCTAAGGAGGCCCAAATCATAAATAGAAACGAAAATATTATTGTTGAAATTCCGACGATTACAACCATGACTCTTGAAAACAGGAAATAAAGACAACAAACACAACAACACTAGGGCATAAAAATAAAGGACACAACACATAGATTCCAACTAGGGCTACGACAGCCGGTGGGTGGTAGCTCCAGATGTGACGACAATAGGTTTTGGAGGGAAGGAGGGATAGGATAATAGGGTGGCAGCAACAAGGGCTGAGAGTAGTATGGGTTGTGGTTGGAGCAGGTGGAGTGGAGCGAGCTGGAGAGGTCGATTGGGAGGAGGCAGGAGGTTGGGCGGCTGCTGAGAGGAGACAGGAGAGCAGCGAGGCTACTAGGAGATGGCAGGAAGGCTTTGGCAACAACAAGGAAGCTGCAGGTAGGCTTTAGAGGCTGTTGGGAGGAGGCAGAAAGGTTGTGTGGCTGTTGGGAGGAGGCAGGAAGGCCTTAGCAGCAATATGGAAGATGCAGGTAAGCTTTGACGACTGCTGGGAGAGCAATTGGCTGCAAGGAGGTAGCGTGGAGGTGGAAGTTGGAGGGCATAATCACCACAGGAGTAAAGGAATACAACTGGAGCATCATTCTACCCGTCGGATAAAACCCTAAACATGGAAAACAGGATGTCGGCGGCTGTCCGCTTAGAACTGAAATAAAAAACAACATAAAACTAAACCCTAAACACAAAACATTCATCTATATACTAGTAGATATGTAGGAGAGGTGGAGCCCTCTCTTATTGGGTGACAATTCTAAGACTAAGGGCCAGTCGGCGCTTCCCTCTCTCAATTGAACCGGTTTAAGCCAGACCAGTTCAATAGGGGAGGAAAACCCCCATGTCACCAACAAACAAAAGCTTGTTTGTGATGCTTATGAGTTCGGTAAGTTACTAGGAACTCTTAAATCAGTTCTGGGAATATAAGTTTTGATATTCTTGACTCAATATATTTTGATATTTGGGAACCTTCTTCTACAAGTTTTATGAATGATTATCGATATTTTGTGACGTTTATTTTTTGTATTTTCTTGTGTTACTTAATTATATTTGATGAAAAATAAGACTGATGCGTTTGTTTGCTATAAAGACTTCCACAAAGCAATCTAAAATCAAAATAGTACAGTAATGAAGATATTGAGATCTGATAATAGAACATAGTATATCAATAAAAAAACATTTGTGGAATACTTGTCAGCCCAAAAAATTCAACATCAAATCACATATCCATACACACCTACACAAAGTGGAAAAGAAGAATAAACACTTTCTAGATGTAACCCAAAACATGATGATTACAATGAATGTCCCAAAGCACTTATAAGGGCCAACAGTTTTGGGAGCTGCTCAATTGATCAATAGAATGCCCTCAAGGGTGTGGGATTGAAAGTCTCATTGTCAGATGTTGAAAGTAGATAATAGTAGGATCCTCTCATTGAAGATATTTGCTTGTATATATTTTGTGAAGAATAACAGACCATTGTCGACCAACTTTTCGATGTGAAAAATTTAATTTAATTTATAAGGTAAAATGTATATAGTTTAGATTATGAAAATATTGTTTTAATTTTTTTTGGACATGAGACCGAATAGATCTCATTAGTTCAATAATTTGCATAATTGTGTCTGATACCCTGAATACTACACATTTCAAGAGAAAAAAATGTAGATTCCGATAATAGACCCAATCCTGCAAACTAAGAGATTTGTGACATCCATTTGGTCTGCGAACTTTTTATGTGACCGACAAATTCCCTTATTTAATACAAAAATTAAATAGGCTTTAATTTACCTGGGTTCTAAATTCCCTATAGAGGCAAACCTCTATAGTTAATTACATCCCAAGTGGCGAGAGTCACTTGAGAAAACTCTCGATAACAATTAGTGGTTCTAGTCTTCAAGAATTCAAAGTTAATGTTTTCAAGGTATGACGTGGAAAAAACAAGTGGGAATGAGTCAAGTAAGAACAATTCTTTCAAGAGTCCAAAGGAAGTAAAGGGTAGGGAATGTCACAAATCCAGAGCGGAATCCTCAGTGACCTCGCAAACTATCCTACTGTGTGGCTGTGTTTTAGAGAGAATTTTATTTGAATGTTGAATCCTGTCAATTTTATTATTTGGGACTTACATTTGCATAATAACTAGTTATGCAAATAACCCGTAGAGGTAAGAGGTTTTACGTCGTTCTGGGCGACAACCTTGGAACCTAAGATGATTTAGGACTTACGCTACACAACATGGTTGTGCAGGGGCCTAAAAGAGGGTGAGGAATTACGTCGCGCTAGACGAGCTACCTCGAAGTCCTATGAGTTGTTTAAACTAAGAAAGTTTAACTGGTGAAGACTTGTTTTGCTGTTGTAGAATGACGACCACCTCCACTTGTAGTCTGCTCCAAAATCTTTGTCGCACTGCCCACAAAGTTGCTCCAAATTCTTTATCAACACAGCAGTCCTAAAGTTTAAGGTTCAAAAGGTTGTATCATGCATGTTTCAATGTCTCAATTTTGTTGTCATTATGGGGGTTAAAGTTGATTAAAGCGACACCGGTTAGGATCCCACGGTTCCCCGTTCCGGTAACATTATTTTTTTTGAATTTATTTAGTTTAAATGAGTTGTGAAACCCATTTAAACCGAGGAGATCTCGTTAGCAACCGTGGGTTACCTCCTCCGAGGGACTTCCGTAAATTCAAAAGAATGTATCAAGTTTTGTTTTTTTTAAAATGTTGTTTAATTTTGAAAAATTATTTTATTTTGAAAGTGAGATTGTATTTAATACCTGCATAATGTGTTAGAGCAAGAGTAATTTCAATAAAGAAACAACAACAAATAAAATGTACCTGCGTACGTGACATATCTGCTGCTGTTATTCTTGTTGCATGTTTAACTCACCAAACAAAATATAATTTGCAGAGAATTTAAATAAATTGCAGAGAAAATAAGAAAACAGTAAACAATAGAACAAGTTGTAGTAACAACTAGGAACTCCAAACAGGTGATCCTAAAGTTTTCTACAACTACTGACTACCACTAGTGAGCTAGTATGGTGATCATACGACCTCCTACGACTCCAGGAAGCAACTAGCAAGTGTGTATGGTGATCCTACGACTTCGGACAACAATTAAGAATTTCAAATAGCGCCTGTATGAGTTCCTATGAACCCAAAAAACAATGGGCAGCACCTATGCGGCTTCCTACGAACCCGAACAGAGGTGGGCAGCAACTAGATG
>NEWO01000114.1:1093541-1119753 GCA_003013225.1 Phalaenopsis aphrodite
TTCAAACTACGAAAGTCAAGTTGAACGATAAAACGGCCGACAGTGGGCAGCAACTAGATGGCTTCCTACGAACCCAAATAGTGGTGGACAGCTCCTAGGTGGCTTTCTACGAACCCAAATCATGATGGACAACTCCTAGGTGGCTTCCTATGAACCCAAATCGTGGTGGGCAGCAACGAGATGGCTTCCTACGAACCCAAATCGTGGTAGATAGCTCCTAGGTGGCTTCCCACGACATCTGACAACGGTTAGAAGCATTGGACAACACTCTACAACATTCCTATGACACTGGGCAGCAACTAAAAGCATTGAAGCTTCCTACGACACTTGTCAACACAGCAGTCCTAAAGTTTAAGGTTCAAAATGATGTATCATGCATGTTTCAATGTCTCTGTTTGTTGTCATTATGGGGGGTTAAAGTTGATTAGAGCAACACCGGTTAGGATATCACGGTTCTCTCGTTCCGGTAACACTATTTTCTTTTGAATTTATTTAGTTTAAATGAGTTGTGAAATCCATTTAAACCGGGGAGATCTCGTTAGCAACCGTGGGTTAACTCCTCCGAGGGACTCCCGTAAATTCGAAAGAATGTATTAAGTTTTTTTTTTTTTTGAAAATGTTGTTTAATTTTGAAAAATTATTTTGTTTTGAAAGTGAGATTGTATTTAATACCTGCATAATGTGTTAGAGCAAGAGTAATTGCAATAAAGAAACAACAACAAATAAAATGTACCTGCGTACGTGACATATCTGCTGCTGTTATTCTTGTTGCATGTTTAACTCACCAAACACAATATAATTTGCAGAGAATTTATATAAATTGCAGAGAAAAGAAGAAAACAGTAAACAATAGAACAAGTTGTAGTAACAACTAGGAACTCCAAATAGGTGATCCTAAAGTTTTCTACAACTACTGACTGCAACTAGTGAGCTAGTATGGTGATCATACGACCTCCTACGACTCCAGGAAGCAACTAGCAAGTGTGTATGATGATCCTACAACTCCGGACAACAACTAGGAATTTCAAATATCGCCTGTATGAGTTCCTATGAACCCAAAAAACAATGGGCAGCACCTATGCGGCTTCCTACGAACCCGAACAGAGGTGGGCAGCAACTAGATGGTTTCCAAACGATAGTGGACAACTACTAGGTGGCTTCCTACGGACCCAAACAGTAGTGGAAAGCTACTAGGTAGCTTCCTATGAACCCAAATCGGGGTGGACAGCTCCTAGGTGGCTTCCTATGAACCCAAATCGTGGTGGGCAGCAACTAAATGGCTTCCTACAAACCCAAATAGTGGTGGAAAACTCCTAGGTGGCTTCCTACAAACCCAAATCGTGGTGGACAGCAACTAGATGGCTTCCTACGAACCCAAATAGTGGTGGACAACTCCTAAGTGGCTTCCTACGAACCCAAATCATGATGGACAACTCCTAGTTAGCTTCCTATGAACCCAAATCGTGGTGGGTAGCAACTAGATGGCTTCCTACGAACCCAAATCGTGGTAGATAGCTCCTAGGTGACTTCCCATGACATCGAACAACGGTTAGGAGCATTGGGCAACACTCTACAGCATTCCTATGACACTGGGCAGCAACTAGAAGCATTGGAGCTTCCTACGACACTAGACAACAACTATAAGCATTTGACAACGATCCTACAGCTTCCTACGACACTAGGCAGCAACTAGAAGCATTGGACAACGATCTTACAGCTTACTACGACACTGGGCAGCAACTAGAAGCATTGGACAACGGTCCTACAACTTTCTACGATACTAGGCGACTACTAGAAGTATTAGACAACAGTCCTACAGCCTCCTACGACACTAAGCAACAACTAAAAACATTGGACAACACCCTAACACTCCAAATCATTAATTCCAGCATCTCACAACACTCCTACAACACTTATAACACTCCAAGTCATTAATTCCAGCACCTCACAACACTCCTACAACACTCTATAGTGATTGACAGTCTCAAACAACACATATACAGTGATTAAGTTGTTCAAGATCGACCAATAAAAACACCTTGAAGCAGTGATCAAGTTGCCAAATGAATAAAATTGTGCATAAGACTAATACTTGCATCTTTTTAACCAAGACATAAATCCGGTTAACACGATTCAATGTTTAAATAATTTGAACCGTACTACACCCAGGAGGTGACTTCATCCTTTGGTGACTCGACAGATATTGGAGATATGAGGAGAAGGGGAGAGTAGCAATGGTGAGAGGGTGGTACAAGTGGGAGCAATGCCATATTTTGCGATGTGAGATGAATCATTTGAGGGACCGAAAAATGAAAAGAGTAAACCCAGAAGGGGTGGGATTCAAGCTAAAGATGATCTAAGAGTGTATATATGAAGAATCAAGAAAATGAAAAAATGGTGCTTGTAGTGCCACTTGTGTCAGCTAGTTCTTGTCCCAGTCTTTCCCGACTCTTGCAACCCAACATTCATTGCAGTTTAAAGTTAAGTCTAAGCTCAGAGGCAGAAGAGCCGATTGATCGTAAGAGGTGCAGGAGTTTGGTGAGTCGTCTAATCGACGCGTGCACGCTCGACCATATATATCTTTTGCAGTGATCGTGGTGAGCCACTACATGCATGATTCAAGAAAGGGCCACATGGATGCAGTGTATCAGATTATGAGATATCTGAAGAGAGCACCCGAGAAGAAATTAGTCTTCAGAAAGAATGTACATGTAGACATTGAGGGCTTTTGTGACTCTAATTGGGCAAGTTGTGCAACTGACAGAAGATCACCTCAGGATACTGCATGTTTGTAGGGGCAACTTGGTCTCTTGGAAGAAGAAGAAACAGTCTGTAGTAGCAAGGTCAACAACAGAGACAGAGTACAAAGCCATGGCCTTGAGAGATTTTGAGATGATGTGGCTGAGAGCCTTGTTGGTCAAGCTCAAGGTGGATTAAGAAATTGAAATGAAAATGTGGTGCGACAACAAGTAAGCAATCATGTAGCCAATAGAACCAAACATGTGGAGATTGATAGATTCTTCATCAAGGAATAGCTGAATAAAGGGCTACTGGAGCTAAGTCATGTAGCCACTGAAGAGCAAGTGACTGACTACCTCACTAAATGACTTGATTCAATATATTTGTCTAAGTTAAGTGACAAGACTGCCTTAGTGAATATTTTTTGCCCATCTTGAGGGGGAGTGTTGAAAATTGGACCTTATTTAGGGTCCTATTGGTGAGAAGAGAATATTGAAAAAGTATAGGGGCTTAATTGTAAAACATTGTAATACCCTATTTAAGTCCATGTTATGAATAAACAAATTAGATTTTTGAGCAATTCTTTCTTTTGAAACATAACTTCTTAAAGGGAATCCTTACAAATTGCAAATTGATGATATTATTTTATAACTCATCTTAGCTTTCATATATCCCATTTTGTTCAAGAAATTGCAAGAAGAGCTAGCATGATCTTCTATTTACCTCTAATATAGGGTAGAATCGTGACAATTGCCATGTTTCATCCTCACCCTCTCGCTCTTTCCTAGCTGAAAGTTTCTTCTGAGGATAATTATGGAATAAAAACCATAAAAAGTGTAAAAAAAAAAAAGTGAAAAACGAGAATTAACCTGAAATTTACCTTCTGGGTTTCAAATCTGAGAGAAAAATTCCCCCCCGAAGCTTTCTTGGTGACTAGACCACCCAAGTAATTCAAATTATACACAGCGTTCATATCATTAGTTGTCAGCTTTGCTAGCTGAAAGGAATTTTCAATTGAGAGTTGATGCTTCCATAGAATGAATAAATACTGGAAATCAAGCAAAAATATTTTGACGACATCCATAATAGCAAGGATTATACTAATAGCATAAAAATATTGTGAGTGAACAAAGTAGGTTGATCTGAACACTTGGAGCACAAACATGTAAATGTTAGTTTACCACTGAATTTCTGGAACTTTTACCTGCATCAGCTTAGCACCTTTGTCACCTTCAAATTTTTCTGGATAAACGGACGCATATATCATCAGTAAACGCAACTTATTCTCTGCAGAAACATCCTGCAAAATAAATGTCTCAACATCAAATTAACTTTAAACAGAAGTATATGGCGACAAATTTTCATGATGAATACTAAAACCTGATTTGTCCGCAGAAAATTAATCACTTCTTTTGTTCCTACATTACCAAAAACAAGACCTTGCTCTAACTGGCCAATTTCTATAAGTCCCAAATCTCTAATCAACGTATTTATTTTTCCTGCAATCTGTTAAATTGAAATACAATGAGGTCAAACTTTATATGCATGCTTAGCTTACATAAAACCCTGCAAGGAATTTAGAGACTAATCGTTTATACTGACAACAATAATGAATGAAAATTGATATAATTTTTAGCTTATAAAAAGTTAAATTACATCAATCCTGTCAAGTCTCAACTTACCCCAACACTAAAACTAGATATCATATATAGGGCTAACCTCTACAAAATAGAAGACAAACGACTAAAACAAATGTCCAGGATTAGCATGCAACGAGAAATCGATTCTAAAACAATGACTGATTAAAGAAACCAATGCATCAAGTCTTTACAAAAAAACAGAATCAAAATGCAAATCTACATAAATGGCGATGTGATCTAGTGGCAGCACCTCATTCTACATCGCTGTTTGCTACTTCACATATATTTCTCTTATTAGCTAGTGCTCTGTAACCAACTAATTGTCAATAATTGCTACTTAATGTTTGAATTAGTCGACCACAGAGGGACTAGATAAAGGATGACTGCTTGTAATAGTGGAGGCAGTTTTTGAGAACAGAACTTTTACTGAAATATCCTAACAGACTTTATTCTCTTGATGCATGCTTGAATGGAGGACTCCAGCAAGAACTCAGGCAATGACGATTTGCTTTATTCAATTTTCTTGAAAGGAACTGGCAACGGGGTCGTAGGGGGCTGAACCAGCCTCCTAAACCTGAACCGGTCCAATGGGGAGGGTTTAGAGGTATTTGGGCCTTCCGCCCAATAGGAGGTGGGATCCCATTCCCTCAGCATATCTACTATTTTATATGGGTGTTCTGTGTCTTAGTGTTTCAGTTTTTGTTTCAGATTTCAGAATTGTGCTTGAACAGCCGCCAACATCTTGTATCCGATAGAAAGTGTGGTGCCTCGGCTGTATCCCTCTTCCGAGGTGGTGATTATCTATCCCGATTCCTTGCTTGGCTGCTGCCATCCCAGCAATCCTCTCCCAGAAGCAGGATCTCCACCCACATCTCTGCTCCCAGCCGCCTACAGCAGCCCTTCCACCGCTGCCTGGTTATTTTCCTGCAGCTCCCTGCTTCCCAGCAGCCCTTCCACTTTCCTCTTCCATCCAAGTTGTTTGCTGCCCCTTCCTCCCTGCCATCAAACCCCTCTCTCGAAACCCCTCCTCTTTCCCAGCTGTCTAGATTTTGCCGCAAAACCGTCCCAAGCCTCCCCCCAACCTGCTGTCCCCTTCTTCAGCTCTTCCCAAACGCTGCAGCAGTCCCTCCCAACCTTTCCAACAGCTGCCGCGTCCCCATATCACGCCCATCTGCTGCCGCAAGCACCCGGCCGGCCATCTCCGCCTGCTGTTCAGTCGGGGTTCACCCCTTCGCCGTTGCCCTAGGGCATCTTTTATGTTTGTTGCCGTTATTTTTTTGTTTTTGAAGAGTCGTCGTCGTAACCGATTTCAATTTCAGTAATAATATTTCTATTTTCTATTACGATTTGGGTTAACTCCAGTATCAAAAACTTTCTAGAATTTATTTTCATACATGGGGATTTCATGCATTGACTGCAGCATTTTACTAACAAGGCAACTTTTCAGTTTGCCTTTTTCCCACAGGTCAATCTAAAGCTCCATTTGGCACTTTTGTATTCTAATAGGGTGTGAAATATGATGTTATGCTGTGTTGTCTAGTAAAACGCATTATTTTCTGGTAAATAATATTAAGATTGCTATATAAAGTGTTGCTAAGATTTGTGGGAGTTGATAAAAATCTTGTTATGGCAAAAAAATGAGTTGACTAAATCATAAAAAAAAATATTATAATGATTTTCATACAATAGCAGTTTTATCCAAATTTTAGTTAATATAAAGAATTAACATAATAACTAAATTATATAGAAAGCTGAAATTCATAAATGTCCTTTCCTTATAATCTACTTAAACTATCATTTAAGAAAGTTGCTCTTCAGCTTTCAGCTTTCGTACACTTGGACCTTTTACTCACAACCATCTCTAGAAAGGCCCAACAAATTGCACATCATTCCGGAAACATAAGAGATGAAAGGTTATGCCAAACGGAGCATAAATCAAATCACTTATTGCTCATGTGTTATCCCTTGCTGTAAAATCATTTAAAACAGCTATTTTAAACAATAATATCATAATTTTTCTTGATCAAAACGCAAAAACGTTCAAATAAGAATATCAAAATAGTTTATATCACCAAACATAAAACCCCAAACAGAAAAGATAACAAACCTCTACATGAAGAGAAAGTATTTCTATCTGTTCACTGTACTGTGGCAGAGCTTGAACCATCTTTCGCAAGTCGCAAGTTGATAACTCGCCACCATCTCTATTAACAAAAGGAGGTGAGCGAAAATGAAAGCAAAGGTATGGTCACAAATAACCAACTATCACATCAACGGAAAAAAAAGGATGTTGGATCCATTAATGTGAAGTTGCATGGATAAAATCTTCTACTGCAGAAAGTTCAATCCATTAATTGATTTTCTCAACAACTGAACTCCATTGATCTGAAGGACTGAACCAGTAAAGTTGATTACTGAAGTTGCATTATATAACTACAGCCAAACAGTCCATCATAAATAGAAATAATCCTGAAATTAAGCAAAAATTGTGATATTATTCATAGAAAAAGAGAATAACATGCCGGCAGCAGTCTTCGTTGCATTTTGAGTGGTGCGCCCATCAATAACAACAAGCTAAACAACTGTCATGTAGAAGCAGCTAACTTAAGGAAGACAAGAAATATGCCCCTTTATCATCACATGCGATTATTAGGAAGAGAAAGTGTTCCAGGATGCCTGCATGCGCCTATAGGCCTTGGCTTTGTTTTGTTTCTTTTCATTTCCACATTTCTCAGCACTATGATGGCAATTTCAAGGAAGTTAGTAACCTCAAAAACTACTAAGTAGTGCCAAGGGAGATTCTACCCCTTCTGGCGTTTTTTATGAATATCCAATACTAAAACAAACTAAATTAAGTACAAAATTAAGTTTTCAGTAACAAAACTATAAGCGAGTTTTTGAACCATAATTGATCAGGGGCATGCAAATACTTGGGGTCCATTTAGTAGGATGAAAAAGGTTTCATTGTTGCATTTAGAATGCGAGAATTTCAAGGAATTTGGTGTATTATTGGTAGAAAATAGAATTCAGAGTAACAGATATAGTGCATTCATAACTCTTCACATTTGGCCTAGTTGCAAGTATACTGCAAGCTGCAGCAGTTGTCACCACACACCGCCGGTCAGTCACCATAGCCGGTGCAAACCATCGGCCAGCTACCTGCAACCACATCCTGCAAGTCACCTGCCACCCACAGACCAATCGCTGTTCGTCGGTTTTACATTGATTTCATTTTACTCCAAACCAAACAAACAATCTTCTAAATTTAGTTTGCACCCAACAAAATAACTTGAAAGCATTTTAAATACACTATACTTCAATCATACTACATTCTATTTACACTGCATCTTTTTAGGAAACAAAATGGCCACTTAATCTTCTTCCTTTCACTCATTCTATTTTCTTTCTTCACCTTTTCTTTTTTTTGTCTTTATATTCATCATACATAACAACATGTCTAAGAATG
The DNA here is from genome assembly GCA_003013225.1 of Phalaenopsis aphrodite. NCBI lineage: Eukaryota > Viridiplantae > Streptophyta > Magnoliopsida > Asparagales > Orchidaceae > Phalaenopsis > Phalaenopsis aphrodite. The sequence continues at coordinate 1,101,387 of NEWO01000114.1, forward strand.
AACAATAAAACACAAGAAGGTACTGCATCTTTGCAAATCACTTAATATGATAGTTCCTGGAGAGGGTCTGAGCTGACAAAGATGTTATTACTTCCTCAATGTTTTACTGATATCAAAAGAAAATGGTTCCGAACAATTATGGTTAATCTCTTTGCAGTGAAATTGTAGAATTAAGCAAACATGTTAAATTAAGCAATTTTAGATCCTGCACCTACTATGAAAGACCGGGGATATTGAACCTATACAGTATGCCAAGCAGTTGCAGCAAGGCTTGAAGAGATAATTATCTCGACAAAAATGAAGCTTATTAAGTAAACTACACACTTGTATCTGAGTAAAATTCAACTATGGAAAAGACTTACTTTGCAATCAATTGAAGTTGCGCGGCTTTGTTCTTCGACATGAAGCTGGTCATTTTTTCGTGCAATCTTTCACTAGCCTGGCATGTAAAATACTCATTTAAATGGACAATTAAGTTACCTATAGATAACGTAAACAAGTTTAAAGCCTACATCTGCTATGTGTGCATGCCGAAGCTCAAGCCAGATTGGATCATGATCCTCCAAAAGAGCCTCCTTCTTTTCAGTTGTTGACCCTGATTTGCTCGGCACCTACAAAGTCAAATATGTAAGAGAAAAATGACATATAGAAAGGATAATGTATTCTGAATAACTTACATCATAATTATATTTGTTCCCATCCATATTTAGTAAATCATGGCACATGGCATCATAGGTCCATTCATGAATGATTGGAGCAATCTAGCAACACAAGCAGGATAAGAAAACATCAGAATAACTTGAATTATAAGATGAAAATAAGGCACTAAGCCTAAATAAATAATAGGATATACCAGGTCGATTGATCGGTCTACAATTAATAAATCACATGTCTCTTTCTGTGGAAAGTCCGGTATTGTTGTTTTATACTTCGAAATAATGCTCCAAACTTCAGCAGCAACTTTATTTGGTATTAATTCTCGTGCTGAATCTTCAGTTGAATTTGAAGATGACTTAGCAGCTTGATATCGCACAAAAGGAAGTTCCTACAAAGAGATGAACATTTTAGGTGATAGAAACAATAATGCTTGCAAATGTTAATAGATTGAGTGTGGTATTAAGTTGCTTGATTTCACATATAACTAAAGTGCTTTCATCAAAATATCATATGGTCAAACATACCAGTTAGTAAACCAAAATTAACGCTATTTTAGTTACAGTGCTGACTAAATAGCATTGCTTAAAGCAGAATATGAAATTGATTCAATATCCTCCTCATCCCAATTTAAGAATTATGATAAGATAAACAAAAATTTGATTCGTACTTTTAATCCTACTTACAATTGAGTACTTCTTTTAAAAATAAGCAAATTGGACCCTCATTTTAATTTCTTTTTTATCCACTTTGGTCCCTGGTAACATTCTCCAGCACAAGTTGCTATGATTTGCAGTTATACAGTTATTGAGACACGAAATGCCACTTAGCAGGTACATGCACCAAAAAAGGAAATAAAGCTTTGCAATAACATTCCATGAAAAATAACACATTTAGTCCTTTGTGCTCGAATAGACTGAATCTGAATGTTCCAAGCGGCTTTTCATTCGACGAAGAAAAATTAAGACAACTTTTGGATTCATTTTTGTTTTCTGTTTTTTTATTTTCTTTTTTTTAAACATTAAAGAAGAAAGCATTTACAATTATTTCCATATGTTGTTTCAGGAAACTATATGAGTTGTTCCTCTAATCGTGAAAACTCTCTTCTAGTTAATTTCACGTGTTTTGGAACCAAACCTAAGTAACTAATTATTTAAATTAATTAAGCTAAGTATAGAGTATAGACTAATCAGAACAACTAGAGATTAATTAGAGTTATAATTCAGATTATTAAGGTTTAATGGCGTACAAGTATGGAAATTAGATCTAGAATAATTAAAATAGTTTATTAATAAATATTTAATAACGCAAAATAGAAGCTCATAAATGGTTTTAAATTATGGTAACTTAAATTTCATTATATTTTAATTAGAGTAATTAAATCTGAAATGGTGAATTAATTGATTAATTAGCAAATGAAACTTGATTATGTAGGTTAATATATGATTAATTAGAATTTAATTATAATCATAACATTTTTTTAGCATGAAATGACACTAATTAAGCATTTGATAATTTATTAAATTATTGGATTACTTAATAATTAATGATTTATTTATTCTAACTAAAGATTAATTTAGGTTTTTAATAAGATCATTAATATTTTATAAATATTACTTATTAAAATAAGGCCTAGATAACGAATCAACTCATAATTGACAAAAGTGAGCACAAATGAAGTTTTTTGCTTAGGCTAACTAAAGATTAATTAATACTTGTATTTAGATCAATAAGGTTTTATTAATATTAATCATAGTAATCAGGCATGGAATAATTAACTAATCAATTGATTACTCATACAAAAGGTCTTTATCCCACTAAGTGGTATCGGCTGCATAAATCCTTTATTCCATTGTGTCATATTAAGTGTCATATTTTCATTTAATTCTAATAAATTAAGATCATTTTTTATACAATATGCCCAAGTCTTTTCAGGTCTACCTATGCCTTTCTTAACATAAGTCGAATCTAAATCATCTAATCTCCTAACTGAATCATCAGATGACCGACGTTTAATGTGACCAAACCATCTGAGACGGTCCTCTCTAATCTTATCTGCTATTGGAGCTACACCAACCCTTTTACGAATAGATTCATTTTGCATTTCGTCTCTATGTGTCAAATCACTTGTCCATCTAAACGTTCTCATCTTAGCAACTCTTACTAGATTTTATTCTTCTCTTTTAAAGGACAATATTTTGCATCAAAAGGCATTGCATTTCTATCACACAATAGACCTAATACAATACATTCCTCCACTTCAACCATCCAACTTGAATTCAACTAATAACATCTCCATTTATATCGCCATCACTTTGAACAATAGGCAAGAGATATCTAGAAAGTTCACACGTCTTAAAGATTTGATCGCTCATAGTTATAACTCTGCCACAAGATCTACTACTACTAAAATTACATTCCATGTACGCAGATTTGGATCTACTCAAACGAAGGCCTTTAGACTCCAATGCAAACCTCCATAATATAAGTATTTCCTAAACTCTTTTTCTAGTTTTATCCACAAGAATGATATCATCAGCGAAAAACATATACATTCTCCAGTAAATGTCCAGTAAAAGCATCCATACTAAAGCAAAAAGATATGGGCTTAAAGTCGATCTCTGATATATCCAACTGGAATAGGAAAATGCTTGCTCGATCCTCCTATTCGAACACAAGTAACAGCTCTAATATACATATCTTTAATGACTTGAATATAAGTTATATCAACACACTTCTTATCTAGAACTCTTCCAAGAACTTCTCCGTCAAACCTCACCATAAATGTATAACTTCTTTAGCAGACTTATCAGACATAATTATAAACTGATTATGAGAAATATTTATATCACGTCTTAACCTTTGTTAAATTACTCTCTTCTATATTTTTAATGTATGACACATTAACTTAATTCATCTATAATTTATACACTCTTGTGCATCCCCTTTATTCTTAAAAAGATGGACCAAAATAATCTTTCTCCACTCCTCACGCATTTTTAATTATTTAAAATAGTATTAAAGAGTTTAATAAGCCAATGAACTCCAAAATGTTCTAAATATTTCCACACTTCAATTAGAATATCATTAGGTCCGGTTGATTTTACACATTTGGTTTTCTTTAAAATCTCCTCCACTTTCTTTTTACTAATACGGAGATAAAAAAAGATCGATCAGATTTTCAAAAACTTCATCGAAAATTTTATCAAAATATCTCACCCACTTATGTTGAATGTCTTCCTGTAAGAAAGACATTTTTTTATTTTCATTTTTAATACACTTAACTTGAAATAAATCTATATTTTTTCTCTTTTTTTTGACTATATTATAGATATATTTTTCACCCTCTTTAGTATTTAATTTATTATAAAGATCACTAAAAATAGAAACCTTAACGTCACAAATTATTCTTTTAAACTCCATATGAGTCACCTTATATTTTTCCTAGTTCTTTAAGCTCTTATATTTAAACAAATTTATTTAACAAACTTTCTTATAATTTATTTTTTCTTACATATTATTATTCCACCACAAACTAATTTTATTTATAAAAACAAATAGTGTTCGTTACTTTATCCAACATATAATTAGTTTCTTCATAAACATCTCAAATCTTAAAATCATAAAGTTTACTTATAAAAATAATTTAATTGTCTTTTACGTGCCCCATTTAATTCTATGACAATATTTCATTATATTTTTTAACTTCCAGCATTTCATATTAAAATCTAGAACTAATAATTAATATTGAGTACTTAAATTTTCATTTGAAATGAACTTACAATCTTTACTTGACGATCTCTTTTTCTCAAAAGAAAGTAAAAAATTTGTGTTTTATTAAATCCATTCTTATAAATAATAATATGCTCATCTTTTTCCTTAAATAATGAGTTAACAATAACAAAGGCATAAGCTAAAGCAAAATCTAATATGATTATACATTCTTCATATTAGTACTTATTAATGACTTAATATGATTCATTAACACTTGCTTGGTATTATAATTAATACAATTAAATTTTTTTTAGTAATTATTTAAAATTAATCAAAGTTAACGTACTTAAAATATTAATATTCTAAGATTATCTAATTAAATAGTTATTACGATGTTATCTTAATGACTAAAATTTTTAATTAATTATGATTATTCAAGGTTCAAATAATTAAGATATTAATGAAATATTCGTTTGATTTATTAAATATATATAATTAATATAAGTATTATTTAATCTACTAAATTATAATATAGTTATTGAGTATGATGATAGCTTAAATTGATTAGGCTTAAATAAAATTTAATTATGATAATTGGTTTTAGATCAATTAATTATGAATTAAATAGACATTCACATAATTACATACAAAATTGTCACGTGCTTGAGAATTCATTACTGTAGAGTGATATATTAATGTTCTAGTGATGTATGAAGATTCGACACACAAATATAATAAAAGAGCTGATAAAGGGGACAACATCAGTTTTTAAATGGAAAACTGGAAAATGTATAAACTATGAGGCTTTGCTTAGTAGAAATGATTCAACTATTCATATATTTGTTACAAGCATTATTCACCCTTGAACTACAGAAAAGAGTATTACAATAATGAGAGAAATTAACTTGAATTTCACTAGAGTGACAAAATGTTGGGGAAGTGACAACAACCCGACTGCAATCATGAAAAACTTGTGATAGATGTTGTGTGATGGTGATCTGGATTCATGATCACCGATGGCGGCGGTCACTAGGAAACAGTGATCCAACAACATTAGTAGTGATGGCCAGGCCAAAGTAATGGTAGTGTCCCATTACGACGATGATGGCAGAGCAGTGGTGATCCAGTGATAACAGTAATGTCAATCAGGCGACGGTGGTCCAAGGATGATGGCCTGATGAAGATGTTCCGACTCGATGATGACGGTGGCCAAGAGATGATGATTTGAGAAGAATTATGGTGTAAAACAATAGCAGCGGTTGACAGGCATCAATGACCTAGCAAAGCGACATTGGAGAGGAAGTGATCCAACAATAACAACAATGTACCACAAGAGAGACTATAGTCACACATAAGTGAGTCAGTATAGCGGCGATTAGAAGATGATTATCCAATGATATGATAGTATGGTGGTGGTTGGAAGATGATTCGACGATGGTGACATCAACAGTTGTCTGGCGTCGGTGCTTCAGCAAAACGGTGGCCGAGAGATGATAATCTGGCGATGATGGTAGTGGTTCAGAGATAAAAACCCGATAGTAGTGATGATGGTCTAACGATGGTGATTTGATGGTGACAGCGGAGGCCCGAAGTCGATCAACCGTCGTTGGTGTAGTGGTAGAGGTAGCGACAGCCTGACGATGGTGGCTCGACACATTAGGGGTGGTTTGGTGTCAGTGGTCCAACCATGGTAGCCTTAGGTGGATCCCCGACAATGGCGATCCAATTTGGCAGTAGTGGCCTGACGATGGTGATCCGACACTACAACGATGGCCTGACTTCAATCGTCTAACATGACAACAACAACCATGCAATAGTGGTTGGGCACGGAGGCAGTAGTCCGTCAATGGTGACCCGACGATGACAATGTTGAGCGGGCAACTATGGTCTGGCAATGTAAGCGACCTGACAAAGGTGGTTCAACAGAGATGACAGTGGTGGTCAGGCAAGGTAGTTCGAAAATGGTGACACCCAGATGGCAACATTCCAGTAGTGGTCGTGCAATAGAGGTCCGATAATGACAGTATTTCGACGACGGAGAAGGTGTTGGTCTGACAACAGCCCGACGACGGTTGTCTGAAGGTGACGAAAAACAAACGACAGTGGTCTGGCGGTGGCAATGGTGGTGGTTGACAATGGCGGAGCTCAGCAACCCTCAAGGGCTTGAGCTCCTTCAGTTTTCTCCTCCAGGTCCAATTCTCCCTTCATGACAAAAGTGTGGGTCAATTTATAGATTTTAAGAGTGGCATCTTCCGTGAATACCGCATGAATCCGAACCACTCCATCAGACGACTCAGAGTGATTAGTTTAATCAAATATAGTTTTGTGAGCATTTAAAAGCCTTAATGACATCAGAATTAAGTGATCTTAGGCTTGTTCGATTCATCTAGTTGAGACGCTCGATTTGACTATGAGCTCGCCAAATTTAAAAATCATTTGGTCTATCAAAGTATGTTCTAAATTTTCTTGTTATGCTTTTAAGTGCATGATTAGGATCACTTGAGCTCAAATAGATCATTCTGTCATTTGATTTGTCTCAGCCAGCCACTTTATTTGACCATAAATGGGATTTTAGATGTTTTCCAATTTGATTTTTGAAGCTTATGGTCTAAATATTAGACTTGGGTCATATTGCATACAAAATGATCTTAATTTATTAGAATTAAATGAAAATAAGGCACTCACTAGGACACAATGGAGAAAAAGGATTCATGTAGTCGACCCCGCTTATTGGGATACAGGCTTGTTATTATTGTTGTATGGTCCAAATGTGCGTCAACATTCATGGGAATCAATATGAATTTTTAGGAACATATTAATAATCAATATTTTTTTCATTTTGGTTGTAAAATTTATTAGCTATTTTGTTTCAACAAACAAAAAATAAGAAGGTTATCAAGAACAAATAAAAATAAAAATAAAACATTATCGAAACAAAACAAATCCAACATGTCATAAAATTACATACATACCAAATAAGTCTTACACACTTACGTATCTAACTCCTATAATTTGATATTTATATTTATAGCACTTTGGTGTCATTCGCAAGCTAGCATATTTTAAAAAAAACTTTAACAAGCAATCTAGCACCAAAAGATAGATGCTAAATTTTTGAAAGCATCTGCCACAATAAATATCACATCTGCAACCTGGATGTTCAGACAATAAATAAACTTGGCAGGAAAAGAACTTTGAGTTCTAAAGCATTAAATCAAACTGAAAATAAGAAGAAACCATGCAAAATGGAGAGATCAGCCCTTGAGAACTGATAACAAGAAAATATAATTATGAAAAAAAACTAGCAACTTTTTAGTCAACATGAAAATATTATGACGAAGAATCCAAAAGAAAAACATTAATAAATTACAAATTCTCACCCGCATTGAAGCAAAAACTGTAGCAATGCGTGTGGCCATCGTGTTCAAGCACAAGCTGTAATTGCAAGAATTTTCAGTGCTTTCTCCATATAGATCTCCCAGAGCCATCTCATGGTCGGTAACAAAGCCCTTCAGAATACAGTTAATAATCAAGCCATCAGGATACTCATTGTAAAATGAAGACGTCATGGCTAGAAGTTGAAACCAATAGTGCAGAAAAAGTAAGGAACTATGGATTGGCTAGAGGTCCCCCTTAAGTGGCACACCAAAAAAAAAAAAAAAACAACAAAAGGTTGATTGGGTCTAAATCTAAAATTAAATTCAAGACAAAGAGTTTATAAGCGTTGACTGGTAAGAAAAGATAACTGTTGGAAACTATTGATATGCATATAACTGTGGCCCACATGGCCCACCGTGATCCGTTTCTACATTTGAGGGGGGAAAATTATTCTCCTTTAATCATATATTATTGTGTTATTATTTCTTTTTTTCTTATCATGAAAATTTGAATTTCCCACCAATTTTAAGAGGGTAAAAAAACAGCAAAAGGTTAATTTGGTCTACATCTAAAATGAAATTTAAGACTTAGAATTTATAACAGTTGAATGGTAAGAAAAGATAATTGTCGGAAACCATTGATATGCATATAACCGTGGACCACATGGCCCACCCATGGATTGGGAAACCGTGATCTGCTACTACATTTGAGGGGGAAATATTATTCTCCTTTAATCATAAATTATTGTGTTTTTTATTTTCTTCCTTCTTATCACGATAATTTGAATTTCCCTCCAATTGTATGAGGGTTAGTCTGAGCTATATAAATTTGTTATTTGCTTGTAATAGTTTAAGAGCTTTTTTCTCCAAGAAAGCACCTCCTAAATTCCACAGAAATTATGATTAGTAAAAGAATAAATATTACTTATTTACGTGAAACTAAATAATAAAAACAAGGATATTGGGAAAGAATATAAAATATTGTATATTGAAAAGATTGACAATATGAATGACATTTGGGTAGCAGTGGATAAAATGTTGAACGAAAAAATTATTTATGTTAATATGGTTATTGATAGCGTAATTGTTGTTAAATTGATCAACTAAGACGATTTCAAGTATGTGGCCAACAATAATGTCCCTCAAGTTCAATTTGAAGATAGTAAAAAAATTTAATTTTTAGTAGATAACTATGAAAAAGTACGACATATGCGTACCAAAGATATACAAACATAATAGTTCTAGTAGAATGGGGTAGAATGAGTTATGAGAGGATTTATAGTGTATTGGACTAGAATATAAGAACATAAGAAAAGAAACTATACTAACTTCATGGTAACCTATAATATTGTAAAAGAAAACTCAATAATTTAAGAAATGAAAAGAACATCAAGTAACTCACAAAATAGTCACCTACCACATATATTACTTCTTCAATGAAAAGAAAATTTTTCATGTGGAGATTGTATGTTGATACTAAGTGAATGCTTGCCCACACAACATAGGGCAGTAGATATAGATTTATATATGAAGAGTATTAAAAAAAACAATCAAAAGAAATTTTGGCCCTAGGATAAAGCGGTGACATGAAAAGTGAGAAATTGTTAATACTACAAAATATGTTGCTAATAGAGACATTAAAATTCTTTAGTCAAGCTAAACATGATGTGGATAAGATGACTCGTTCTATTAAAATTATTTTGTATAAAAGTTTAAGGAGTTACGAAATATATGACCCACATACAAGGAGAACTGTGAGCGAGAAGGTAAAAATCATTATCAAGGAAAAGAATATTTTGAAAGGTGAAAAATTTTGAATACTAATGTGCTTGGACTGATTATAAGAAACTTGGCGATCTTGTCAACATGAAATGGTTAAAACAAATGCTGCAATTTTTAATGGCTTATATAATAAGCTTAGTAGTAAAAAAATACAAAATGTGAAATATAGAATAACTAAATTATCATGCGATAAAAGAACTTTGATTAATTTAGATGCATTAAAAGTGAACATAATAGGAACTTGGCTAAACATGAAGATTTCAAAGAAAGATAAAAATGCTATTTAAAAAAAAGGTTATTTTAAAAGAGCATGATGAATAAGCCAATGAAGTTATAGACGGATCCAAAAAAATGAAGTGTTGGAACTAAAGAAAATACATGATGGTAAAAACTTATACCCAAATGGGAAACCTTTGAGATTAAGAGTTAATAAAGATATGATAGGATTTGTTTAACAATTCATTTCAATGGAATTTTAAAGACTATGAATATGTTAAATGATTGAAGAAGAAACACTTTGATACTAATATTTAAGAATAAAAATACTGTTCAAGATTGTGATAACTATAAAAGAATCAACGTTAGAAGCAATGCAACTAAGCTACGAGAGAGAGGAACAGAAAACAAATTTAGAGAAAATACATCAATTTAAGAGACCAAATTGTTTTCATGCTAAGAAAATCTACTATGAAATCAATTTTTGAGTTGAGACAATTAATGAAGAAACTTACAGAATAGAAAAACAATAGCCATGATTTTTGCTGATCTTGAGATGACATGATCAAGAATTATGAGAATTAATTTGATAGCCTCTACGGTAGAAATGTTCGCATCAAAGGTACCTTGACATTAGTAGAGTTATATATAATAGATCACTAACTAGCAAAAGAAGTGCTAGCACAGTGGCCGAAGAATTTTTACATCAAGGACAGCATTGAGCTCATGCCTCTTTCTATTGGTGATAAAGCTGTTGTTGACCACAATATAAGCAACACAAATCAGCACGAATAAATGAAACAAAGAAACAGATGGAGCCATGGATAAAATGAGTTAGAAGGTATTGCTAACAATCAAAACTATTTAAAGTGTTCAATAGTGTTCTAGGACTCCAAGAAGATATTTAGAAAGCAGATTTAGCGGGAGGTGAATGTGTAATAGCAAAAGAAAAAAATAGGAGAGGTTGAGAAGCTTTACAAGAGAAGCATAAAATTAAGTTCACTGTTGTTGAGAAGAGATTGCTTAGGTGGATGGTGCTTTACACTTAGAGATAAAATATGAAATGAATATATCCATGAAAGGGTTAGTGTAGCTCCTGTGCGGATAAAATTAGAGAGAATCGTCTTTAGATGGTTTGGTCACATTAAACGTCAACCATCTGATGAGCCAATTAGGGGAGTAGATGTTTTAGATTCCACATATGTTAAGAAAATCAAAGGTAGACCACCTCCAAAGACTTGACAATATTGTATAAAAGTGATCTTAATTTATTAGAATGAAATGAAAATATGACACTCAATAGGATGCAATGGAGAAAAAGGATTCATGTAGATGATCTCACTTAGCAGGTTAAAGACTTGTTGTTGGTGGTGGTGAGACCTGCAATGCTTTATGACACAGAATATCAGTCTTTAAAAGAGAAGCATAAAATTAAGTTAGTTGTTGCCAAGATGAGAATACTTAGGTGGATGAGTGGCTTTAAATTTAGATATAAAAATGTGAAATGAATACATCCGTGAAAGGGTTAGTGTAGCTCCTGTGGCAGAAAAAATTAGGGAAAATTGTCTTAGATGGTTTGGTCACATAAAATGTTGATCATCTGATGAACCGGTTTGGAGAGTTGATGTTTTAGATTCAATATATGTTAAGAAAGACAGAGGTAGGCCACCAACAAAGACTTGGGCATATTGTATAGAAAATGATCTTAATTTATTAGAATTAAATGAAAATATGACACTCAATAGGATGCAATGGAGAAAAAGGATTTATGTAACGAACCCCATGATGTGCACATAGTATGTGCTATTTTTCTGCGTGTTTTATGTCAATTTAAATCATCGGTAACAATATAAAAAACTTAACATGTCCCGAAATTACACAGTAATTTAGCTTTAAAAAATATGACAAAAAAACTTGACCCACTTTATATTAAGTATTTAATATGTAAAATTGAAATGTTATAAATAAAATATATAAAATAATTCACATACTAGTGGTTCTACGCAAGTGCACGTATCGCTTCAAATAATATAGAGTTTTCTTTAAAAACCCCGGTATCGATCCCACAGAGAAGCGCAGTAAGAAATCCTTTAGGCTAATTCTAGTATACTACTATCAAGTCTTAGTTTGGAAGATGAAAATTCTTATGATAATAACTTAAATCACATTATTCAAACTATAGAAATTAAAGAAAGAAAGACAAGTTAAAATGGGTTTAATGAATGCTACAAAAATATAACTAAAAGAACTAAGTTTACTAAACTAATTTCTAAACTTCAAAATTAAATTTACTAAGATTAAACTAAGTTTTGTGACAAAAAGTTCAAATTTAAGCATCATTCCCTTTTACAATGAGTATATGGATTGTGAAGAAATTAAAATCATTTGAAAAAATATATAAAATTGTTTTCTGCAAAATAGGAGCAATCATATTCTTTACACTCTTCCGACTGTAAAAAGAAAATTGACTAATCCAGAGTTTGATCCATAATTTCGTGGTTAGGCTGGGAGGATACTAACCGCAACTCCAGAGCTCCCACTACTCCCTCCCTCGAGGACTAACAATCTCGCATCAGTTTTCAATCATTTGGACCAAATTGAGGATTTTAATATGTCACCTTAAAATCTTCAATTTTGCATCCAACAAAGTATATTTACCTATTTATTTACACCCAACTCCATGGATGACATACTCTTCCATGAAATCAAATGTAATTCTCCCCATGTTGTAGAAATCATGACATTTTCGGAACATATATTTCTCAACACATTTTAACATTTCAATTGGCCAGATCAAAAAGTAAATAAAAATCGGAGTTTAAATCATCACAAATTATTAACATTTAAAACTGTATAAAACAAAATAAATACTTTACAAAATCATATCTCAAAGTAGGAAGAAAAATAAAAAAACTACTCATTATTCATGAGAAGGATACGACAAAACACAAATTATATATATAAAAACAAGTTTATAATACAAAAGAAATAAAAGACAACTTATTTCACAATCATTCCCAAGCAAATTCCTAGTAGTTCTCTTCAAGCATTTATCTCTTTACAAGCACTCACAATTCTCCCTTAGAAGTGTAATGAAAAAGAAATTTGTCACATTCCCTCTCCTCTTACAATCCTTCAAGAAAATCTCCAAGCCCTTGAATTTCTCTCTCCCTTTCCTTCTTCTCACTCTCACATCACTCTCTCTCTCACACACACACACACNCTGATGAACCGGTTTGGAGAGTTGATGTTTTAGATTCAATATATGTTAAGAAAGACAGAGGTAGGCCACCAACAAAGACTTGGGCATATTGTATAAAAAATAATCTTAATTTATTAGAATTAAATGAAAATATGACACTCAATAGGATGCAATGGAGAAAAAGGATTTATGTAATGAACCCCATGATGTGCACATAGTGTGTGCTATTTTTCTGCGTGTTTTATGTCAATTTAAATCATCGGTAACAATATAAAAAACTTAACCTGTCCCGAAATTACACAGTAATTTAGCTTTAAAAAATATGACAAAAAACTTGACCCACTTTATATTAAGTATTTAATATGTAAAATTTAAATGTTATAAATAAAATATATAAAATAGTTCACATACTAGTGGTTCTACGCAAGTGCACGTATCGCTTCAAGTAATATAGGGTTTTCTTTAAAAACCCCAGTATCGATCCCACAGAGAAGCGCAGTAAGAAATCCTTTAGGCTAATTCTAGTCTACTACTATCAAGTCTTAGTTTGGAAGATGAAAATTCTTATGATAATAACTTAAATCACAATATTCAAACTATAGAAATTAAAGAAAGAAAGACAAGTTAAAATGGGTTTAATGAATGCTACAAAAATGTAACTAAAAGAACTAAGTTTACTAAACTAATTTCTGAACTTCAAAGTTAAATTTACTAAGATTAAACTAAGTTTTGTGACAAAGAGTTCAAATTTAAGCATCATTACCTTTTACAATGAGTATATGAATTGTGAAGAAATTAAAATCATTTGAAAAAATATATAAAATTGTTTTCTGCAAAATAAGAGCAATCATATTCTTTACCCTCTTCCGACTATAAAAAGAAAATTGACTAATCCAGAGTTTGGTCCATAATTTCGTGGTTAGGCTGGGAGGATACTGGTCGCAACTCCAGAGCTCTCACTACTCCCTTCCTCGAGGACTAACAATCTCGCATCGATTTTCAATCAATTGGACCAAATTGAGAATTTTAATATGTCACCTTAAAATCTCCAATTTTGCATCCAACAAAGTATATTTACCTATTTATTTACACCCAACTCCATGGATGACATACTCTTCCATGAAATCAAATGTAATTCACCCCATGTTGTAGATATCATGACCTTTTCGGAACATATATTTCTGAACACATTTTAACATTTCAATTGGCCAGATCAAAAAGTAAATAAAGATCGGAGTTTAAATCATTACAAATTATTAACATTTAAAACCGTATAAAACAAAATAAATACTTCACAAAATCATATCTCAAAGTAGGAAGAAGAATAAAGAAAACTATTCATTATTCATGAGAAGGATACGACAAAACACAAATTATATATATAAAAACAAGTTTATAATACAAAAGAAATAAAAGACACAACTTATCTCACAATCATTCCCAAACAAATTCCTAGTAGTTCTCTTCAAGCATTTCTCTCTTTACAAGCACTCACAATTCTCCCTTAGAAGTGTAATGAAAAAGAAATTTGTCACATTCCCTCTCCTCTTACAATCCTTCAAGAAAATCTTCAAGCCCTTGAATTTCTCTCTCCCTTTCCTTCTTCTCACTCTCACATCACTCTCACACACACACACACACACACGCCACCCAAAACTCCTCACGTAACAAACTCTCTTTCAAGCCGTAAACTTCCCTCTCTTTTACAAAAGGTTGTCTCCCTCCAAAAAGAATTCAAAATTCCCTCCAAAATTTTATCTAAAAGTCAACTCTTATGAATTTAAAAGACATGTCCATTGATCCAAGAGACATCCCTTCATAGAAGAACCTTCCAAAGTGTCTAAATGCATTGAATCACTCCAATGAGTGTTTAGAATAAGTGTCCCTTTGAAAATTTGTCCAAAACTCATCTCGAACAGCCTTAATTCGACAAAAGTCGTCTCTGGCGCATCATGCAGCAGTTTTGGCGCATCATGCGCCACCCTGCAGCAGCTCCACCATTTTGCTTCGTTTGACTCCATTTCAACTCCGATTCGGCCCGTTTTAGTTATGTTTCGCTCCTAACAGATATTTCTAAAAAATAAGCATGAAAACAACATTTCTTTAAAGTGTAATTTCATTCAAAAATATTTGAGAAATGTAAAGTATATTAAGTATAGAAAGACATCAAAATGTGTCAAGTCTGAATTTTCTTTCTTGCTTGTTTTTACTCCAAATTGCACTATTTTTATTTTATTTTCTCCAAAAGTTCATTTCTTGTACCTGAAACAAAAAATATGCAAAATATTTTCATTTAAAGTGTAATATCATTAAAAAATCATTAAAATTGAACATAAAATATATATGAAAAATAGATAATTTTTAGGCGTGTCACCCCACTTAGTGGGATAAAGTTTTGTTGTTGTTGTTGTAGAGACACCGATACTTGTGGGATTTAGTAAATCTCATTAAAGCCACCAAACACTTTCTCTGGATTTACTAGGATTCACTTATTACATACCAAACAGTTTTCAGGATTCAACCCCTTAAAGATTCTACGTTTTCAATTTCAGTAATTTGTATATTGAATTTTACACCCCTTTCGTTTACTGCGTACTTCTGCTTTTTTCAATTTCAGTCGTCAGTGCATACAATTTAGAATTACCCTTTATTTTTACTGCATATTATTGTACTTTCATCTTTAGTAGTATGTACATATACTTATTAAATTTATTTTCCTGCATGCAGATGACTTATGGATGAAGTGGTGGTATGCCCCCCATCGAGGGACGTGTTAGCTTGCAAAAATCCGTAAGCCGACGAGGTCGTGGATGTGGTGGTATAGAGAGCACCACACCGACACCATCTCCAATCCCAGTTACCACATCAGTTTATCCACTAGTCACGACCCTGACACCACTACCACCACTAGCCACGACACCAACACCGTCATCAGCCACGACACCACTACCGACAACACTCGCGACCATGACACCATCACAACCACCAGCGGTGACCACGACACCACCAACACCATAAACATTAGTTGCTATTGATGCACTATCGAGTTCGAGCAGCACGAGCAACCGTCATCAACTCAGGATAGTGGGGAACATGTAATTTTTAATTTGTTGCCCACATCACTTGTGTTTATTATTTAATAGAGAACTAATTACATTCTATTTTCAGATTTAGTCCCCCTACATAGGCCATCCATTTCATCAGAGATATAACTCGGAGCAAGTACAATCGCCCGTGCTTATCCTGGAAGGAGGCCCCGATCACAAATTGGAATTAGTTGATATTATAATTCATAGAAAGATTAATATCATATGTATTTAAAAAACTAAATGAGTGGGAGAAAAGGCTAAGGAGATTGATAATTTAGGCTTTAAACTTGGTATTCTGATAAGAGTTGCACTAGAAATAGTAAAGCTGTAATTATAGATAAGAGTTTAAAAGATACTGTTGTAAAAATTAATAGAGTTTGTGATAGAATTATAAATCTTAGGATTATTATTGATACTAAAATTTTTAATTTTATAAGTGCTAATGCTCCTCAAGTTGGTCTAGATATAGAGACTAAAGTTAAATTCTGGAATGACTTCGAAGACTTAATACAAATGATACTTCTTGAAGAAATAATTTTTATTAGAGGAGATTTAAATAGACATTTCGGTAGAGTAGTAAAAGATTTCAGAAATATTCATTGTGGCTACAGTTTTGGAGTGACGAATGAAGAAGTTAGAGTCATTTTAGATTTTGCTTTAGCATGTGTTGACCTCATTTTTAGTGAGGTCTTAGTCTCCTACTCTTAGAACCTAGGATCTAGATTTAGGAGTTCATATTGACCATCCTAGCGGACTAGCGATGGAGCCACCTCCCGTAGAACTTCAAGCCAATTCTTGACTCATTTTTGTGAAGAACTCGCATGAGTGGTTCGAAACACTCAACTTTTAGTTACAAGGGCTAAGGACCAACATGTAGAGGACCCGAAATTGAGTTCCTATAGGATCAAACAACCTTAGGTGAACCTTTTGTGATTCGATTACTCTCGAACGCCGAAATTCCACGCACGCATCGCACTCCACACAATTTTGGCTTAAATTGACTCGCCAGCCGGCAAACTCGTCCGAACGATCCCGGATGACGAAACGGATCGCGCCGACGCGTCCGGAACGTCGATTTTAGCTAGAAAAGACACTCATATTGCTGTGGTTCCACACTCGCGCGAACTGCACGAAAATCGATGCACATTTCTTTTAATTAGAGGGACGCGGGCCCAGGCTCAACCCGGGCTCAACTCGGGTTTGACTTAGGCTGAACACGAGCTAATCACCCAGCTCAAATATTTTCAAAATTCAAATTTTAAATTTCAAATTGACCATTTAATCTCACATTAATAAGGTCAAACTGAAATTTAATATTTGCCTAACAAGCTTTCCCCCGCATGGAAGGTATTTAATTTGGCGCCTGATGCTTCTAACCGATGCTCGCGCTTATACCTTTATGGCTCTCACAGAAGCACTCCTTCCCTCTCGGCCTCGCGCACCGAAACCACAGACCCCCGCTCGCCTCCTCCCTGCGACGAAGGGAACCTACTCTCCCGCTCTCTGCTCGATCCCTCCTCCCTGCCTCCGTCTCCAGCACCGAAGCCGTAGAGCTTCTCCCGCACTCCCCTTCCACTCTGCGCCGAAGAAACTCACTCCTCGTCTTCCTCGATCCCGATCGAAGCACGTCTGCTCGATCCCGTCTCTGCATTTCGCTTCTTGCTCCTCTGCCTCTCCCGATCGACTCCTCCCTCTGCCGCCGAACAGACGAAGCCGAGCTCCTCTTTCTCGCTCGTCTTCTTCCCCGTGTACGATCCGAAGCCCACTGCTCGGCTTCCTACACCGAAACCCACTCGCAGGCTCTCCTCCCTCGACCGAAGATCGGAGCATTCGACCCCTCTCTCGCTGGCGACCGAAACCTAGCGCTCGATCCCGCCTCTGCACCGAAGCACGCCGATCCCGTCTCTGCACCTCGCCTATTAGCTGCGTCTCTCCTCTCCTTGCGCCGAAAACCCCGCTCCGCTCCTCACGCCGAACAGCTGCCCGACGTTGCTCTTCCCTGAACCGAAAGATTGCTAAGCCGATCTTCTCTCTCGCCCAAATTGGTGGCCACAGGGGCAGAAAAGGAAGCGACACATAACTCCTCATAGCTTCTGAAAAGTTTTGGAGTGCAGAACCTCAGTGATTGCAGTAACTCGGTGATGAAGTCTTGTTTTGTTCCTATACTGCTTATTTTATTTATACAATATCATCAAGAGTTAGGAAAATTTAAATACAAGCCACTTAACTTCTGTATTTACACATCAACACCTAAGGCTTTATATTTATAGCCGTATAATTCAATTGCTGCACTTTTACATTTATTTCACCTGAACTTTAATTTTTATATTCAT
>NEWO01000114.1:1131263-1152629 GCA_003013225.1 Phalaenopsis aphrodite
GTTTTCGTCAATTATATAACCGACGATCAAGCTGCGGTTAAAAAAGGACATGTTTTTTAACCTATATCGACGCTAATGTTACTTTGGTTAACCGTCGGTTAATATAAAACATCGTTAAATCCGTCGATAATTTAATTACTAATAAACGTTTTTGCTACGTTAACTTTGTCATAGCTAAACTATCGGTAAATATATTACCTACAGTTTATCAGTTATTACCTACGGTATTTAACCGTCGGTAATAAACTAAATTCCTATAGTGAAATAATACAAGACAAAATCATCATACAACAAAATAAACCAACTCAAAACTATGACTAACTCTTTTATTAATTTTGGAAAGAGAAGACAAAAGATGATATTTAACAAATTAACACGACTCGTATCTAAAAATGATAATTGCTGAAATTAAGTGTATAAATGGACCTCAAATAGAGATAAAGTGTTGGAATAGGCTATGGGTCGAACTAGTTCGTTATTCAAAATGTAAGACCCCCTTCCCCCCCCAACCCCCCCGGCGTAATTCTTCTCCTCTACCAATAATTTTCTTCGTCATAAGATCTTAAAAAAAATAATGGCCAAGGAAAAATAAGATACAAGACCTAAGAGCATATAATCTTACTAAGCGATACAAGATTAAATGGTAATTGAAGAAAAGTAAGAAGAGAAGTTAAAGTTACTGTACTGTCGGCACTATTTTTGGTTTCAGGAGTTGCCCGTAAGAAGCTGGCGATCACCGAAATTGAAATCTCGTCGCCCACTTTGGAAGGACGTTTTAATTTAAATATAGATTTAAGTTTAAAAAAATATGAAATCAAACTGATCATATATTTTTCATAGTTTAAATGAAAAACCGCTATATCTCAAACCCTGTATCTATCGCGAAGGATAAATACAAGACTTAAGGATGAGACTCGATCAAATAAACTAAGAAATATATGACGTCCGTTTGGTCTGCGAAACTGTTTTATTTGCCGACAAGTTCCCCTATTTAATATGAAAAATTAAATAGGCTTTATATTAAGCTGGGTTCGGAAAAAACTTCTTATAAGGGCAAGACCCTATAGTTAATTACATATTAGATAACCGAAGTCACCTAAGAAAACTTTCGATAAGAATCAGGAAATATTATCTTCATGGACTTCAAAAGGATAGAACTTTTCAACGAAATCAGACAAAGAGGTTTGAAAGAGGAATGATTCAAATTTAAAACATTTTGTTGTAGAGTGCAAGAAAGAATAACTAGGAGATGTCACAGATCCGAAGGAGAACCTCAGCGACTTCCCAGTCTACCCTATGATTTGACTTCAGTTTCGAGGAGAAATTATTCAAGTGTTTGATCCTGTCAATTTCATTTAATTAAGACTTACATTTGTGTGAGACGATCACACGAATAACCTGGAAGATATGAGAAATTAGGTCATGTCGAACGACAACCTCATAATCCTAAAATAATTAGGGCTTAGATTGCATAGTAGAGCTGTACAAATGTATAAAGAAAGGATGAGGATTTATGTAGCACTAGACAAACAACATCGAAATCATATGGCTTGGTGTTTTAATTTCTAAGGAATAGTTTAGCTGGTGTAGACGTGTTCTGCTGTTGAAGATGGTCGTGCTGCCCACAACGCTAGTTCCAAGCTCATTGCCGTAGCACCTTCGAGTTCGACATACATGCAATTGTTGAGTCAACGATCTGCTACCGGGTACCCCCTATAAAACCAACTACTGTCCGCCTATACTAAAGTATGATGTGCAATAAAAACAGTAGCATGTATGGCGAAGAAAAGCAGTATATATGAAAGCAGTAGGACATGCAACAGTTGTACAATATATAGAATAACAGTAGTGTGTAGTACATGACAAACAGTAGAGTATACGGTGGAAAAGAACAGTACAACATGTGGTGTAAAGAAAAAGTAGAAGTAATATGCTGTAAACACGAAGCAAACCTGTACACCTGGGAGGTCCGTTGTTCCTTTAAGTGTAATTGATGTGGCAATTATAAGTAGAGCACTGGAATTTAAGGAACGAGCTAGCATGCATCATATAGACAAAAGTGAATCAACAAAGGAAACGTCACCTGAAAAACTCGAGTAAAATCCACGACGGAAAATTTGAGAAAATCGACGAGTAATAATCTAAGTAAAACTGTAAAAAAAACATTGGAAAAAAAAAACCAGGAGAAAAGACCACGAGTGCTTTGTTCAAAAATTCCGATAAAGCATATGAAAAAGTCTGAAAAGAGGGGACCGCAAGCACTCGGGTCGGGGCTAGAGTTAGATATATATTTGTACTCGAGAGTCGTCGAATGCTACTCGGTCACCCGGATGTATAAAACCCGCCACTCGACTAGAAGGGTGTCCTACTGAACTCAACTAAGAAGGGTACTCCTTAGCCCAAAACAGATAATCAACTGATATACAACCAATTTTTTAAAAAATATATTTAGAATTTATATTTTTAGCATGCAAATAAATTTCGGGCACACAAAAGAGAGTTATGTCAATTTTGTTTGTAGCGAAAAATATAACTTTGAAATATGTATATGTTCTTATCAAATCTATTCTTATTAATTTTGAAAACTATCAAGTAGGACCGCCAACAACCTAAGAAGGTACGGGTCAACTCCTGCTAGTCTTATGTCGGTGATTGATACTTTCATCCTACAGTTCATCGGGTTCGTGGGGGGGTGTCCTGATGTCGTAGGATGAAATATCATTCTGCTCTACCACCGGTGTGCCTTTGTCATCACCACCCTAAGCCCAAAAAAGAAAAACCGATCTACTTGCGACTTTGCTTGATGGTTTCACATATAGCAAAACACTATAAATGCGCACTTATATATCAGACATAAACACTGAAAACCGAATCAAGAAGCAAAGAAATAAAAGAATAAAAAATGAAGATGAGAGAGAGGAGGAACTGATCCACCTAAAACATCGAAAAGACGGAGGATGAATTAGTTCTCAAAACTCATGACCAAAAGACTTGAAAAAGTAGGGCCCAAGGTCCTTGAATCAATCTGAAGGGATGTCACTTTCTCGCATTTTTAGAATTGGATCGACCCGAGGAGGGTGTCCCTTCCAAGTTCTATTTCGAGCGGGTCGAAACAGGCCCGANCACGAGTGCTTTGTCCAAAAATTCCGATAAAGCATATGAAAAAGTCTGAAAAGAGGGGACCGCAAGCACTCGGGTCGGGGCTAGGCTTAGATATATATTTGTACTCGAGGGTCGTCGAATGCCACTCGGTCACCCGGATGTATAAAACCCGCCACTCGACTAGAAGGGTGTCCTACTGAACCCAACTAAGGAGGGTACTCCTTAGCCCAAAACAGGTAATCAACTGATATACAACCAATTTTTTTAAAAATATATTTATAATTTATATTTTTAGCATGCAAATAAATTTCGGGCACACAAAAGAGAGTTATGTCAATTTTGTTTGTAGCGAAAAATATAACTTTGTAATGTGTATATGTTCTTATCAATTTTGAAAACCATCAAGTAGGACCGCCAACAACCTAAGAAGGTACGGGTCAACTCCTGCTAGTCTTATGTCGGTGAATGATACTTTCATCCTACAGTTCACCGAGTCCGTGGGGGTGTGTCCTGATGTTGTAGGATGAAATATCATTCTGCTCTACCACCGGTGTGCCTTTGTCATCACCATCCTAAGCCCAAAAAAGAAAAACCGATCTACTTGCGACTTTGCTTGATGATTTCACATATAGCAAAACATTATAAATGCGCACTTATATATCAGACATAAACACTGAAAACCGAATCAAGAAGCAAAGAAATAAAAGAATAAAAAATGAAGGTGAGAGAGGAGGAACTGATCCACCTAAAACATCGAAAAGACGGAGGATGAATCAGTTCTCAAAACTCGTGACAAAAAGACTTGAAAAAGTAGGGCCCAAGGTCCTTGAATCAATCCGAAGGGATGTCACTTTCTCGCATTTTTAGAATTGGATCGACCCGAGGAGGGTGTCCCTTCCAAGTTCTATTTCGAGCGGGTCGAAACAGGCCCGAACTAACACGACGATCACCCACAAATGACCTCTTAACATCGGTGTCCAAACCCCAAAAAAAAATCTTCTATGGAATCAATTTATCTCAACCACATGCTCTCCCAAAATAAAACTTGGAAATCTTCCAAACCTTATAAATCGAATAAAAGGGAAGTGGCCCGGGGAAGACTGCCACTAGCATTTCCAAACTCATGCCAAAATTAAGATTTTTTTCAACTCCCAAATTAATCAATAACTTCATATATCATATAGATATAGAACCTTCCAATAAAGCCACATAAATGCTCACGGCCGGGGTCAGTAAAGAAGGGGACAACAACCAAGGCTCTCAGCCAAGGCCGTCAACATAACAAGGGGCTCACGGCTAGGGCAGTAAACAGGGCCCAAAAAAGAGAGTAGAGGGTCACGGGTAAGACCAAAAAACACACAACCAAGCTCCAACTAACTCACGGGTAAGAGCCAGAACAAACCAAACCAAACCCCGTATAAGAAGCTCACGGCCACAGATGGCAAGCAGGAGTCCAACATAACACAAACCCACGGGTGGGGGACAAAGGAGAAGCAAACCTCCACCAACTAATCTCATGATTAGAGGGCAAAACCGAAAGCCACAAGCGCAGTGCCCACCGAACAAGGCTCACGGCCAAAGTAGCAAAAGGAAAGCCAACCCCAGCATTGCCAAAGTGTTGCTTTTGATATACATAAGAGAGTGAATCGGCAAGCTACTCAGACCCAACAAAAAGGGCTACACTATCCCAAGCAACCCCTAAATAGGCTCACGGGTAGGAATAGGAGAGGAAAACCATCCAACAAGCCTCTCGAATAAGGATAACACAAATCACAAGCCAGGCCTTCGGGTAAGGGCTTAAAATCAGCCAAACCGAGCCCTCAACTAAGGCCAGAAATAAATCCCTCAAGGCTAACAAGTAAAGCCCAAATGACTGAGACACGATCTCAACCATGACTCAACCTCCAACCCTTCCAAGGTGAAAACCGAGCCCCTAATGGAGACCAAACCAAAGTTTTATAAGCTAACAGATGCAGTTTATGGCAGTAAATCCAAACCCAACCACCTTTAAGCAGACCAAAAAGAAAAAAAAACAGTTGGGGCCAAAAAAAATAAAACCACACCCCAAATCAACCTTAAATCATTAAGGATAAACCTGCACATGTATTGGTCTTGAAGTAACCAACAACATATAGATACCACGCCAAAAATAAGCCTCATAATTAGGCAAAGAATAGGAACTAGAGCAGGCAAAACCGAGCCCCAATGGAGGCTAAAAACCGAGCCATTCAAGGCTAAAACGGGGCCCGAGCATAGATTAAAACCCAAGCCTTAATAGAAATTAAAGTTCCAGCTACTTCAAGGTAAAACCAATCCATCTAAAACAAAAGAACAACTCACATGCTTTTGAAACATCAAGATATGGAGCCAATATATATGTCTCAAAAAGAACAACAACATGGAAAACACATTCGGGTCACCAACTCAATTACTCCAATCATGAAACAGTTTCCAACATATATTTGAGCAAAAGGATGCCACACCAAGAGATAAACCAAGCTATCAAGATAAGTTACAAGGCTTTCGAAATTACAGAAATCTTCCGATAGCATGCATTTCAGGCTAGGAAAAGCCACAGGGAGCTAAAACCGAGCTCCAATAGAGGCTAAAAAAAACGAACCCAACAAGGGTCAAGAAACCGTGACCTATAAAAGCTTAAAAGCAGACCAAAGTAGAGGCCACACCGAGCCTTGCAAAGGCTCAAAACAAGAGTAAATTTCCAGCTTTTATACCGTGATGATAGGCAACAAGAAGTAGATAAGCATGAATCTTCTAGAGCCAGCATTTCTTAATATCAAAATAAGTTACCACATTCATTCTAAGCATGGGAAATATAATAACTTCTTCCAACATGTATTTCTAGAGGAGCAAATATGCATTTCAAACTATCAATATACTCCCAAACATTTTTTTAAGCAAAGAAAAGAATATAGGCAGCCCATATATGCTTCATTTCTCACTAACCCTAGCAAGAATCCATGCTCAAATCTCAAAATAGACCTAGATTTTTTTACTTCCACATGCTCTTATGGTGAATATCTCAAAATACATGAAAGTAAATTAGACTAGCATGTTGTTCCATCCGAAGGAAACTATTCCCAGTAGCCTGACCGAGAGAAACCGAAAGGAAACAAGGCACAGAGGAGGGGAGTATCTCTTTAAAGCAGAATCCAACACAAGTTTCTGAAAAAAAAAAACTTCCCAACTCAAACTCCTTTCCAACAGCAAGAGAAAGCCAACCCAAGAGCTAACTAAAGAAGAAAGTGAGAAATAAATTTGGCAGAGTTTTCCCTCCTCAGAGATTTTCGGCCCTTGAAATGCACTGAATAAAACTTAATATAGACGAGAGAAAGAAAAGGAATGCTCAAAAGATCGTATACGGCTCGAGTAGGCGAGCGGAGCAGACGCTCATGCGGGTGGCTCGAGAGGCAGAGGGTAAGATCCTCGCAGAAGATAGGATTTATGACAGAGATAAGGGATGGGTCGTCTGCGAGATTGTCTCGTGTGCGAGAGGCGAGCGCGGGAATGAGATTCCAATGGCACAGGAAGGACGCGGGCCAAGCGAGCGAACGAACGGAATTAAGCCTGAGGCGCCCACGAGTTCGAGAAAATGAATTTTAGAGGGAGTGAAATAGATTTAGGTTATAATAAATAATAATAGTAATAATAAAAATATTATTATTATTATAATTACACATAAATTATGCATCTTTCCCCAGACGCGTCGTCGCAGTGAAACGAATGTCTCCCCTAGGCAAAATTGACGTTCCGGACGCGTCAGCGCAGTTTGTTTTGTCAACCGGAATCGTTTATGCAACCTCGTCGACGATCGGGCCAAAAACGCGTCGCAATCCGATTCCTGTCGAAATCTCGGTGCGAGCTCAATTAAACAGGACGGTGCAGAGTATGACGGTGTCAGATCAGCGTGTACAGTCAATCCTAAGGCCAACAGTCCTATAAATATTCTCCTTGAGATTTCTCACAGTAGCCCCAACTACTAAGTGCTAGAGGTCAAAACTACTATGTGAAACTTCAAGTCAAACAAAGAAAAGCTCGGAATTTCTAATGGAGAGGGCTCATTCTTCTAGTTTTCTAGGAATAGTCGACAGGAAAATCCTACGGCTAGATCCTAGGCTATAAAAAAGGAGAGACTAGACCTTGACCAAAAGTGAGGTCAACATGTACGTATAACATTAATGATGTCAGAACCAAGAACACTATAAATTGATCCATCTGTTAAGGTGATCAAAGGCAGATGTTCATGAAAATTGGAAAAAAGTTTTAGATTACTTGTCATGTGCTGTGGCACCAGACTCAATGGTCCATTGTGTGAAAGAGGAAAAACAACAAGCATTCTTGTTACCTAACTCAACAAGAGCAATGATGTCAAAACGGTTCGTTGTTCGCGAATAGCTCGTGTTCGATTTGTTCGCTAAGTTCACGAGCCAAATATGTACACTTTTTTGTGCTTGATATATAAACGAGCCGAACACGAACAAACATTCGTTCATTCGTGCGGGCTCATTTTGGCTCAAAATACTACTCATCAATTGTGTGTGTATATATATATATATATATATATATATATATATATATATATATATAATATTAAATAGAAAGAAAGATACAAATACAATGTGTGGGAGGGTCCAAGCATGACACCCTGCCCACACAATAACCACAAATAGTTCTAAAACTAGAAAATACAGAAAGACACATGAGAGACTTAAATAAAAAACCTAAAGTTACCAAAATACAAAGTAACAAGTGGCTGGAAAGCGACCCAATTTGGCCTTGCCTCTGCCTCCAGTTTTAGGGAAGGAGCCAACTAATAAATTGGTAAGATGAGTGTCATTGCTAGTAGTAATCAATGTATCATCCAATAAGTTCCCTAGCTCGAGTTGGCCTCCATTCTCCTTCTTCCTCCTGGAATAGACCTGTCATTCCTCCTCCGAAGATTGGCTCACCTGATCTTGGTCCAAAATGTGATGGATATGTGAAGGTTGTTGAACATTAGAAGCAACTACATGTTATACCAGTTGTTCTTTAATTGGATCAAAAAAGCACTATCGTGTGTCTTGACATGTAAGTGACTCTTCTTCAATAAGAGTGGATGGTATAAGCACAACTGGATTTGTAGTTGTAGTATGGTATTCTTCATCAGCAACTGCGATGTTGGAAAGAGGATCGGGTTGCATCTTCTCAACAGAGATGATAGGTGATTTTTAGCGATATCCAACCTTAGATGAGGATGCAAGTGATAGCAAATAGTGGAACTGTGACCAAACATACTGCAATGAGAGCAATAAGGAGGGTGTAGTTCTATTTCAACCTTTTGCCAATACCCGTTGTGAGTGGTTTCAATCCATACCTCATCCGGAGCTGGTTGGGTGATATCTCTCTCAACTAACACACAAGCCACAGAGGGTCTGGTGACAGCAAGCGTAGGGCTATCAACCTTGAGAGGCTTACCGTAAGCAGCTGCTAAAAAGTAGAGAATTTCCAAGTTGAACAGATGCAATTTTAACCCCGGAAACTTTATCGAAAGTGGAATGATAGAAGATTCCGCTTTAGGATCAAAATTAACAGTCCACTTCATAATTTTCATATAACGATTCTCGATCTTGATAACTTTCTGAGAAAAAATGCGTGTAATTAACCTCGTGAGATAACTGAATCAGTATGTGTCGACCGTCAAGTAAACCAATATTTCAACTGTCCAACAGCTTAATAACATCAAATTCTTTTTGAATGATCTCAAGTTTTGGGTAACCATAAAGAAATTTCCCCACTAGAGCAAAACGCCAAGAAGATACGAGTGTACTGGTTTCAACCTCTGTAAGAATAAGAGCACGCTTCCCATTTTTTCCCTAATTTTTTAATGAAGGTGTGATCATCACCACCTTCAAGAGCCTCGTGGAAAGATTGTGGAACATTGCAAGATAGAGAGGTCGTCGACAACTGCAGTGACATAGGAACGTGTCCATGCCATCTCCGCCTACAATCTATCGGGTCATCGAGAAATGAGGACGTCGTCTGGAAAGAAAGCGAAATCGCCTCGCCTGAGGAAATTGAAAGTCACGTCGTCTGGTAGCTGCGAAGGAGGTGTCGCTCGCACGAGGCATCTTTGAAACCGCGAGAGACGTCGTCTAGCCTTGATTCCTTCAGTTTCGTTCCAACCCGACGACAAAGGGGCTCCATCGGTTTCGTCATCTTCCTCCTTATATATATATATATATATATATATATATATATATATATATATATATATATATATATATATATANCCTCGTGGAAAGATTGTGGAACATTGCAAGATAGAGAGGTCGTCGACAACTGCAGTGACATAGGAACGTGTCCATGCCATCTCCGCCTACAATCTGTCGGGTCATCGAGAAATGAGGACGTCGTCTGGAAGGAAAGCGAAATCGCGTCGCCTGAGGAAAAAGAAAGTCACGTCGTCTGGAAGCTGCAAAGGAGGTGTCGCTCGCACGAGGAGTCTTTGAAACCGCGGGAGACGTCGTCTAGCCTTGATTCCTTCAGTTTCGTTCCAACCCGACGACAAAGGGGCTCCATCGGTTTCGTCATCTTCCTCCTCCCATATATATATTATAAAAAGTCCAAGGGATAATATATTAAAAAAGGAATGGTACATATAGGTTGTATGAGATGACCTAAAAGAAGACCTAACTCACACAATACAACATATACAAAAACCCAAAGAAACAAAATACATAAAGATGACAAAATTACATAAAGACAAAAAAGGCGCAAAGGTGCTAGGGACGTCCACTTTAGTTCTTCCTCTGTCTCTAGTTCTCCGAAGGGAGCCAGCTAACAAATTGGTAAGGTGCGTATCATTACCCAAAGTAACCAAAGTATCATCCATCAGATTTTTGAGCTCAAGTATGTCTCCATTCTTCTTATTCCTCCTGGATGTGTAGACCTGTCATTCCTCATCTAAGGATTGACTCATTTGACCAATGGATTGGGCCAAAGGTGACCAAACAGGTATAGGACGATGCACATCATGATCCCCTTGAGTCTGAGTAACATTGACATCTTTCTGAACCAGATGCCGCGGAAGTGAAGCAGCAGAGGTATTTTCACCTGCAATATCAGTGATAGGTTCTAGGGCAGTCGAAGTCTGAAGAATCTCCCTCGCCTCCACGATAGGAGGTTCCAAAGACGGAGGAGCTACAACAATGTGTGGAGAATGAATAGTTGATATATTGCCTGCGGGAATAGTGACGTCTTCAAGTGTATCCTTTCGATGATCGATAGTGTCAATAACTTGGATCTGATCAGGAGGAGTTCGAATCACTGCCTCTAGCGAGACACTTTGTTTTTTTGGTCTGAGATGGGGATGTAGATGATGACATTGAGAACTGGAGTGATCGAACTTACGACAGTTCGAACAATACGAAGAAAAATGCTCAATCTCTACCTTCTGTCAATACCTTTGATGTTGTGTGCCCAACCAAATTTCTTCAGAAGCGGAAGAAGTAACGTCTCTTTCAACAAGTACACTGGCTTTAGATGGACGGAAAAGTTTAAAAGTAGAAATGTTCATGTTGAGTGACTTACCATAAGCCGAGGCAATAAAATACAACACTTTTTGAAAAAAATAATAAAATTTCAGACCAAAAAGACGAATCCAAACTGGAATGATTGGCGGTTCTGTCTGTACGTCAAAATTCACAGACAATTTCAAAATCTTCATTGTTTTCTTATCAATCTAGATTATCCTTGTAGCAAATAAGCGTGTGTAATTTTTTTCATTATTAATTTGAATAAGAATGTGTCTCTCATCTAATAGTCTAATTTTCCGCTCCCCAACAAAATGCATAAGTTCAAATTCCTTGTGAATAAGCTCCATTTTGAGATGACTATATAAAAATTTTCCAACCAAATTCAAACGACAGGAGGAAGTAAATTGAATACATTCAGCTTCTATAAAAAAAAATGGCAGGCTTCTCATCCTTCCTACCAGGTTTTTTATGTCCTCCTCTCACTCAAACGAATGAGAGAAAAAGCACGATTTAGGTGTACATGAGGTGTGGACACCTATGAGGGCAGCTCACGAGAGAGCTGCATACGATATGTCTGAAGTCATCCTCAAAAAGTGTGGCGTCAAGAAGAAAACACGGAAAAGTGGGATCGACCGAAGCTGAAAAGGAGAACATGCGGGAGCCGCACCTCAGAGGAGCCACAGAGTCGAGATGGGAAAGAGCCGAGAGAGCTGCTCGCGAGACGGGAAGGAGTCGCGAGAATTCATGAGACGGGAGCCGCAAAATTCGCAAGGCCGGAAGACAGCCAAGCCGCGAGACGGGAAGCCGCACTGCAGAGGAGGCGTAGAGCCGAGAACTCCCGAGCTGGGAAAGCTCGCGAGACGCAGGGAAAGCCGTAAGACCGGAAGGCCGCACTGCAGGTCGCGAGACACAGGGAGAGACGAAACAGAAATCAGGCGCGAAGATGCCGGAGAAGAAGCAGCGAAGCCATTAATAGTTGCTAGGGTTTACCGTCAGCTGAAACCCTAGCAGAGCCAAGCGGGAAGAAGAAACATTCAGATCATTCATCTCATATATATATATATATATATATATATATAAATATATATATATATATATATATATATATATACCCATGAGTAGTATTTTTAAAAAAATAAACTGACTACAAGGCTTTAATGATTTATAATCAATTAAAGTTATTAATTTAAAAAACAGAATAAAATTATATTAAATTATATTTAAATGAATAAACAATAAGATTTAAATAGTGCCCCAACCCTAACATCCTGCGGCTGCATGGTTAGCGTTGTCAAAATCGTGCCCCAGCCCTTAACAACTCATGTTAGACTTGTTAAGCAAACGAGCAGAACACAAACACACTTTTTGTGTTCGAAATATAAACTAGTAGAACACGAACATTAATATTTTTTAACGAGTTGAACACGAGCTGAGTCTGTGCCCGCTCATGTTCGGCTCGTTTACACCCTAGCAGTGATAGAGAGATTTCTTGGATGCTTCCTGAAATTGGATGAAATTAGCATATTCTTCTGTAGAAATTGAAAGACTGACTTTGAGAGGCCTCAATAGTAGTGATCATGCAGCTAACTGTGATCTAGAACTCTTCTGATTCCTTATGAGCAACTTCTGACAAGTTTTTTGTATGATTAGATTCGCGATAATAGTAAAAAACTTTTCTTTTCATAATTCGGAGTTCCACTTTCATAATTGCCTTGAGATTGAGATTTACTGATGTTTGTAAGTTTCTGGCTAACAAGGGCACTAGGTTGTTGTACGGATGAAGTTTGAGAACTCATATGAAACACTCTAGTATGTGCTTACCTCATTGTAGCAACTCATGGGTCAAATAGGATATGTGATTTGACACATTCATACTGTGAGTTGAGGCCAACTAGAAAACTCATAATGATCATTTGCGCTCTTTGAATCTGCTAAGTCCGGATATCAGTATTGAAGGGAAATGGTGTATCCAATTATTCATAAACACATCTAAAATGCATGTGATATGTGTTAAGCGACTGATCCTATTGTTCAACTCAAAAGAACTCACTGTATACATCAAAGATTCGAGAACTATTTTCTCCTAACAACACAAACATCAATTCCTTCATCGCATATTTAACGCAATCACAATGGGTAACATGACTAGATCGATTAGGTTCGATAGATTTATGTATTGCATCAAAAATTGTGCATCAATTCAGATTAGAATCAGTCTAAACAAAGGGATTATCAATGATGTGACTCTATTGAAAGATACCTCTTAAGTAGATCTCATAGTTTTATTTCAATAAAAAATCATTAATGTCATTTAACTTTCATTTGTGAATTTAGCCGCCGATGAAACCCAACCCGTCACAACAAGTTTATGTTCCTTAGCCATGAGTATAACCAAATATTGAAGGGGACTGAATTTACTAAAATCCCAAAGATGCAGAAAACCCATAAGTTGAATTGCGCTTACGGATGGACTCTTTAGCTCGATCGCAATGACGACAAATAGTCAAGGAGCCGAAAGCACAACTCATCCCATTAAGTAAGTCAAAGACGAAACCGATGTACTGCTTAAATAAAAAAGGAGCCGAAGACAGACAAAAAAGACAGATGATGCAAACTAAATCTCTTTCTGACGAAAGCTTAACACAAAGTCAAAACGATGAAGTCGATGCAAACCAAATTGCTTATTAAAAAGTCAAAGCCAGACGACGATAAAGCCTACATTCATTTGTCCGATGCCCTAATGCTGCCATCTTTGACAAGCGATTCAATTGAAGCCAATGAGCTAGCCAGACATGTGATTCATAACACACAGATGACATCAACGAATGTTTCCAATGACAAAGACAATACTCTGATCCATGAGGCAGACGAACGATCCAAAATCACAATTTATACCACGCAGATGACACCAAAGAACGATACCAATGATAGAGAAGAGACTTTGATACATTGCAAGATTAAAACGTCTTATTTCACAATTGAAAGCATATGTTACATATTTATATACACTCCTATCTCTATAGATCAGGAATATCTCTAATATAGAAAAGATCATATACTCAGATCTCCTCTGACTATGTTACCTAACATGCAAGCATTCTAATATACAAGCATTAAATTTAATACTTTACATTACAAATCTCAACGAAAGGGGTCAATTTACAAAATTAAGCTTTCAAGAACATCTGAAAAAAACCAATTAATATAATTTATAAACTCGATCCTCAACAAGTAAGATGTAAAGTTGACAACGTTCAAAGCTATCCAATCCCGGTTAATGGTTGAGTTGAAAATGAATTTCAACCAAATAAAATTTTCAAATTACAATAATCTAAAAATATTCAAATAAAATTGTATCACTTAAAGCAAGGAAAAAATTGAACCACCATTCACACTAGTTAGTCAAAAGGGATTAAAAAAATATGTTTAACATAAATTCATATGGAGCTAATAACATATCAAACCCACAACTAAATTACAATAAATTTATGCTAACAAGGATATGAACCGAGTATTTCCCCCGCGTGGTTTAGCTAACGGACTCTACAAATAAAATAGTTACAATTTGAGCTCTCTGGCTTGATGATTTGACCAATACACGCCACTAATATTACAGTCAAAATTGTAACTCGTATGTTTCCTGACTTTTTGAGTTATGAGGCATAAATTATACCTAATAGGAGATAAAATCATCTATTCACTAAGGTTGCATTAAATTTGTCTCCTTAAACAGATATCCGCAGTGGGTTCATAAGGTTACCTTAGACAAAGCAACATATGATTGTTAACAAGTATCCTTCAATCAAGTTGGGTCGATTATCCCCTCTTAGTAGAATATGATTCATGATAACTTGAAAAGACATAATAATACAGTCTTGATCGGGTTCGTCATCATTCCTCCCACTATCCACTCTAAACTCACACTGATAAATTTTACAATCCAAAATCCTAAATTGTTGCTACTATATGGTGAGAAATTAGCACTTAAACGACTAGCTTTAATTGGAAGTGTCTTTCTGCACTTGGGAGAGATAGTTAACCATAGATGCTTGGTTATATGAAAAATCTCGAACCATAGATCTTAAAGTACTCATAAATTGAGGGCAAAATCTCTGGGTAGTGTCCTGTCTATTATCTCATATGTCTTCTACAAAGTTAACCCATAACACATACAATTCCCTCTCTTTCATTTCGAGGGAAGCTGAAGCATAAATTTTTAGAGTCTATCGATGGTTGCAAAAGATATCCAAAATGAGATGCCTTCCTTCATATTTTTTTGCATACAATATTCTAATTAATTAGAAATTTATTAAAATAAATGAACAAATAGAACAGAAAGGAAAATATTTTAAAAAATAGAGCCCTCAAAAGTTTTGTATATAACTTCTAGAGTTAAAGTTGTTCGATTAAAGTGGATAATGTCTCAAGAGTTTTGTTTGATAAGAATATACCAGAAGACTTGAATGTAAATTTTATAGAATCATAATCAAGTCATATATATTGTATAAATCCAAATGTTTAGAAGAATATTAGGATTGTTGTGGCAAAACTAGCGAGTAAAAGTTAATGGAAAATTATTTTTAAGAGAAAAAAACTAGATTAACATCTATTAAAGGTATACAATTTAAAAATGTCGAATGAAGGTTAGAAAACAAGTGCATTATAAGAGTTGATAAAATTAAT
Organism: Phalaenopsis aphrodite; assembly: GCA_003013225.1. Classification (NCBI taxonomy): domain Eukaryota; kingdom Viridiplantae; phylum Streptophyta; class Magnoliopsida; order Asparagales; family Orchidaceae; genus Phalaenopsis; species Phalaenopsis aphrodite. The sequence continues at coordinate 1,146,581 of NEWO01000114.1, forward strand.
ATGAGAGAAGTAGAAAAAAAAAGAAACAAATCTAAGATTATTTTAAAAGAAGTTAATCAAAATGATTTTAAAAAAAAATAAACACTTCAGAAAACATTCAATAGAAATGAATGGAAAAGTAAAGATTCATAACACCGACTCCAAATAATTTGGAACTTGGAATAAGGGTAATGAGCATTACAAACCTGACTATCTATAGCAAAATACTCCATGTTCATCTGCAAATATTTATCAATTCAAAAAAATATAACTTATTAAGTGAAAAATAGAAACTATGAGAAGAAATATCAACTTATTGATAGGTTAGTAGAGCATAAATGAGATATTTAACCTCAATTAATGCACCTATGCGGGGTATGACACTGGAGTCATTCATGATGTAAGAAACCAGCTCCTTCGGAATAGGTGAAGTGAAATATATGTATGCACTGAAATTAGATTCAATTAGAACTTAAGAATTAAAGAGGCCTTCATTATTGATTGCTTATTTTCATAAAATATGATCAGTAACATAGTAACATACTTTTTGTATAAAGGGCACCTCCCTGACATATCGGACAGAAACATGATTATACTGCATGAAATAACAAATGTAGTTAATAGATGATAGCACTGCAGGAAAAAATGATAGCACTGCAGTAAAAGCCCCAACAATTAAGAAGTGCCCAATTTAATACCATAATTTTAGAATGCTCCAATTTAATCCAAGACTACTTAAATATGCTCCAAATTGGTCATAAATCATATTTTTCATTAAATTTAATGGTGGCCTGTATCAATTGAAGGATATTTTTGTCATTTATTTAATTATAAAAAAATTATATGGTTTGTATATAAATCTCTTTTGTTACTTATTGTTGAAAAGTTATAATTTTTAATTTGTATTAATAAATCTCTTCACAAGTCACCACTTTGTTTCAAATGAAAAATTTTAAAATAAACTAGGATTATGCATTAAGAGTTCACTCAATCAAAAATTATATGAATTACTCGATTTCAATTAAATTTTTAGTTTTAATATTATTAATCAGAGAATGACTTCTAAAATAGTTAAAATTAACTTGTAAAATTACTTAATGAATTTATTTTACATTTAAAATATTATGCATGTAAATGAAAAAATTATGTGATTGATAAAATTATCTTCAGTGAATTTAATTCGTGAACTTTTCAAATGGACAAAATAATCCTTCAAAATGTAAAAGAAATTGTTAAATTTAATGGAAAATATGATTTAGGGCCAATTTGCAGCACATCTTAATAGTTTGGGACTAAATTGGAGTATTTTAAAACTCGGTGAGAACATTGAACACTTCTTAATAGTCGGAAGAATAATTTGGGTTGTTACTCTTTCTCAAAAATATAAATTATATAAAGTTTAAAAGAGGCCAAAAAAAATACATGATCCCAATTGGATGAAAGAAAATTTGCAACCATCAAGGGAGTCCTTTATGGGACATCATCTTTTAGAATTGTGGCACAACAATGATATATTTATGCAAAAAAAAAGTACACATTAACAAATCTATATATATATATATATATATATATATATATATATATATATATATATATATATATATATATATAATTGAATACACGAACTTATTGTAAAACCTTGATATCGCTCTGCTAGGGTTTCGTCATCATGGAGAACGCTGGTTTTGCTCCGTTGCTCGCGCTCGATCTTCTTTTGTTTTCTTCAGTATCGCGCGCCAACATCCTCGAGGCTCATCTCCTACATGAGTGCGTCCGTGCGGTTGGTTAAAGATCGTCTTTGGTGGCGTTCTGTGCGTCTCTACGAAATAGTGTTCTGCGAGTCTTCCGCAGCTTCACCCCAGTCGACGATGCTTCCTCCTTAGCTGTCGCGGCTCACGTCGTCTTCTCCTGCACTCGACAACGCCGCTGTCGCCTTGCCCGACAGAAGGTTGCCCCCTAAGTCTACTCGCCTTTTTCTAGCGACTCGCCTAGTCGTTCAGAAGATGGCCTCGACAATACGTTCCTATGTCAATGCAATTGCCGACGACTTTCCTTTTCCTACTCGTGCTCCTCTTTCAGATTTAGAACTTGATTTTCATATTAACGAGTCCTGCAATGTTCCTCAATTTTTCCACGGCGCTATTGAAGGTGGTGGTGATCACACTTTTATCAAAATGCTTGGCAAAAAAAATGGGAAGTCTGGTCTTATTTTCACTGAGGTTGAAACCAGCACTCTCGCGTCCTCTTTGTGTTTTACTCTAGTGAGGAAATTCCTTTATTGCACCTAAAACTGGAGATCATTCGGAAAGAGTTTGATGCTATGAAGCCATTGGATAGTTGAAATATTGGCTTACTTGACGGTCGACATATACTTATTCAGTTGTCTCACAATGCCGATTACACTGGCATTTTTTCTCGAAAAGTTATCAAGATCGACAATCGTTTTATGAAAATTTTGAAGTTGACTGTCGATTTTGATCCAAAAGCGAAGTCCCCTATCATTCTTGTTTGAATAAAGTTTCTTGGGTTAAAATTACATATGTTCAAGTTAGAAATAATGTATTCTTTAACAATTGCTTACGGTAAGTCTCTCAAGGTTGATAGTCCCACATTTGCTGTCACCAAACTCTCTGTGGCTTATGTATTAGTTGAGAGAGATATCACTCAACCAGCTCCGGATAAGGTATGGATTGACACCACTCACAACTGACATTGGCAAAAGGTTGAAATAGAACCACACCCTCCTTATTGCTCTCAATGTAATATGTTTGGTCACAGTTCTACCATTTGTTATCGCTTGCTTCCTCATCTAGGCCAACAATCACTAAAAATCAGTCATCTACCATCCCTGCTAAGAAGGTGCAACACGATCCTCTTTCCAACACCAACCATCCCTGCTGAGAAAGTGCAACCCGATCATTTTTCCAACACCACAGTTCCAGATGAAGAACGTCATTCTACAGGTACAGATCCAAACGTGATTATACCAATAACTGTTATTAAAGAAAACTCACTTATATGTCAAGACTCACAAGAGTGCCCCTTCAATCCGATAAAAAATCAACTGGTACAACAAGTTTTTGCTTCTAATGTTCAACAACCTACACATGTCCGACACCTTTTAGACCAATCCACTGATCAGGTAAGTCAATCTTCGGATGAGGAATAATAGGTCTACTCCAGGAGGAAAAAAAAGAATGGAGGCCGACTCGAGCTCGGGAATTTATTGGATGATACATTGGTTACTACTGGCAATGACATTCCTCTTAACAATCTATTAACTGGCTACTTCCCTAGAACTAGAGGCAAAGGCAAGACAAAATTGGGTCGCTCTCTAGCTACTTAAAACTCAGTATTTTGACACTTTTTGGTTTTTTCTTTAGGTCTCTGCGTAATTTTCTGTATTTTCTCTTTTTGGAACAATTTGATATGGTGGTTATCGTGTGGGCAGGGTACCATGTTTGGGACCTCCCACACAATCTATCTGTATCCTACTTTCTATTTAATATATTAGTCATTGGGCTTTCTCAAAAAATAAAAAATAAATTAAATTAAAGCATGAGTTTTAATTACATTAGAGGCAAAAATATTATTAATCCTGCATCTTAATCTACACATTATCGAAGAAAGTAGGATAAAGAAAGAATAAGTAAAATATGTTGAAATTTCCCATGGGAGTTTTTTTGGGACTATAGCACTTTCTTGTAATCATACAAAAAGTAACCAAAATCAACAAAGAAACAAATAATGAAAGAAGTAGACTTCACTTTTTCACATTATGTGCAAAAGGTAGCTTTAACCTATGCCCTGAAAGCCATATACCCCATTGGAGTAAGAACTCTATCAGAAAGGGCTCGTGGAAGCTGTACAGAACACCGAAGTCATTTTTTGAAGATATGTTGGATAAAACGTGCCTCAAGCTTATTCTAACATGCTCTGAATTATTCCGGTATTTTTTTGAATCATTTCTAACATTTTTTTTAATTTATATTCAAATGCAAAAAAGAACAGAAAAAAGCTCTAACCTGTAGCTTTCAAGTCATTTGACTTCTTTCATCTATTAACAAGATATCCCTAAAAATAAAATAACGGATGTAACATTTATAAATTATACCACGGAGAAACATTAGGAGCATATATACTCATTTGTGAAACCACAAAATTTTGCTAACTCCATTTGGAATCTGCGATTACTCATATGTTGAAAAGATTCACAAATTTCCATAGCAACTGAGTTCAAATATTGTTATGGATATGACAGATTATTTAGTTCATAAGCTTACACACACACACACACACACACACACACACACACATATATATATAGGTGATGACGTCGTTTTCCTCCCCGCTCGGCTCTGTTAGGGTTTCGCCTCATGGCGAACCCTAGCAACTGTTACGGCTTCGCTGCTTCTTCTCCGGCGTCTTCGCGCCTGTTACAACATTGCTGCTTCTTCCCGCTCGTCTCCCGCTTACCGTCTCGCGAGCTTTCCCGGCTCTGAGGCTCGTCTTTCCGTCTCGCGGGTACAGCTTGCGGGTTCTGCGGCTCGTTTTCCCATCTCGCGATTTTTGCGGCTCCTCTACTGCTCGTCTCGTGTTCTCCTTTTCAGCTTCGGTTGTATCGACACAATTTCTCCTGTGTTTATCAAAGCTATTTTTTTTCTCTGTTCTTAACGCCGCACTCTGAGGATGGCTTCGAATAGATCATATGCAGCTGCCCTTATGGGTGTCCAGGCCTCAGGTACACCTAAATCGTCCTATTTCCCTTCTTCGTTTGAGTGGGTGAAGAACATCAAGAAACCTAATATGAAGAATGAGAAGACTGACATCTTTTTTACAGAAGCTGAAGGTATTCAACATGCTTCCTCCTGTCGTCTGAATTTGGTTGGGAAGTTTCTATATGATCATCCCAAAATAGAGCTTATTCACAAGGACTTTTAAATTAAGCATCTTGTTAGGGAGTGGAAAATTAGACTATTAGATGAGAGACGTTCTTATTCAAATTAATAACGAAGAAGATTACACGTGTTTATTTACTAGAAGGATAATCTGGATTGATAACAGAACAATGAAGCTTCTGAAATTATATGTGGATTTTGACCCATAGACAGAACCGTCAATCATTCCGGTTTGGATTCGCCTTTCTGGTCTGAAATTTCATTAGTTTTTTCAAAAAGTGTTGTACTCTATGCTTCAGCTTATGGTAAGCCGCTCAAAACGAACATTCCTACTTTTAATCTTTCTCGTCCATTTGAAGCCAGAGTACTTATTGAAAGAGACATTACTTCTGCTTCTGAGGAAATTTGGTTGGGCACACAACACCATGAATATTAACAGAATGTAAAGATTGAGTCTTTTCCTTCTCATTGTTCGAACTGTCGTATATTCGGCCACTCCAATTCTCAATGTCATCATCTACACCCCCACCTCAGACCAAAAAAATAAAATGCTCCGCTAGAGGCAGTGATTCCATCTCCTCCTGATCAGCTCTATCCTCCTGATCAGCTCCAAGTTATTGACACTATTGATCATCAAAAGGATACACCTGAAGACGTCACTATCCCCACAAGCAATATGTCAACCATTCAGTCTCCACACAACGTTGTAGCTCCCCCGTCTTTGGAACCTATTGTTGAGGCGAGGGAGATTCTTCAGTCTCCGCTTGCACTAGAACCTATCACTCATATTACAGGTGAAAATACTTCTGTTGTTTTACTACCGCCTCATCAGGTCCAGAAAGAAGTCAATGTTACTCAAACTCATGGGGATCATGTTGTGCAACGACCTGCACCTGTCCGACCACCTTTGGACCAATCCAAGATTGGACGAGGAATGACAGGTTTATATATCCAGAAGGAAGAAGAAGAATGAAGACCTACTTGAGCTCAAAAATCTGATGGATGATACTTTGGTTACTTCGGATAATGGTACGCACTTTACTGATTTGTTAGTCGGCTCCCTTCCGATAACTAAAGGCAGAGGGAGAACTAAAGTGAAACGTCTCTAACACTTTTGCACCAGTTGGTGGCTTTTTTATTTTTTTATCTTTATGTATCTTTGCTTTATTGAG